>JAHWFP010105251.1:4220-23755 GCA_023313725.1 Lithobius niger | reverse complement strand
TTTTTTTAAATTTAGAACAGGAGCAGCAGTGACAAATGAATTTGTAGTTCTTGAAATGAATTTTGAAAGCAAAATGATGACTATACTTCAAAGAACAGTTGCTGTCAAACAATACACGCATTCACGATCATAAATAAATACTAATCTAGCTCTAATTTGCTCACACCTCAAATCTAGTCCGGTGATGTTGACTCCTTAAGGAAAGCTGGTGGTTCGTCTGTTTTACTTTGGTTCATACTCATAATCACATAAAAAACTTACTGCAAAGCCAAGATACACAGTTATAAAATGCACAACCAAAATTGTTCAAGTTTCCACTAAGACTTGCAAATTTTCGACAACACTTATACTAGTTGGTTTCCTCAGCCAACATAATTGAATAGCCGACCAAAACAGGGTGAAGCCAATCAACATTGAATACTCAAATCTTTTTGAAAAAATGAGCGAATGTACAAAATCAAGATTCTGATTGCTGGAATGAAAACTAAGGATTTTTTTTAAATAGCTTACTTTTTTGGAAGTTCAAGAGAAGTTGTTTGAAATGTTTTTTGTTTGAAATGATTTTTTTTAACTTTTCCTTTTTGGGGAATTTGGATGGTAATTTTTGGTTTTGGGAGGATAATTTGGCTGAATGTTTCTAACTGTATGTAGGCTAACATTGCTAAGTAAAGCATGTGTTCAATAGCTGTTTTCGCGGCCGTTATAGTCTAAGAGACTCGCACCATATTGTCCACACTCCAGCACTTCCTTGCTGTAAACATTTGAATTCCTTTCCCAACCACAGCTGGCCTTGAGTCAGGTCTCAGTGCTGCTTGTGTTCCAGACATCAAGATCGTGACATTCTAGTTCGTGATTCTCCCTCTCAGTTGGTGTTGGAAAAGAAAGAAAATTCTCCCATCTTTCCTCGAGTTTTTCTGTCAAGCCAAGTGTTATCATTTTCCAAATGTGTTTGTAGGCAGGCTCTTGCACATTCATAAGCTTGACTGACGCTTCATGGTATCCACTTCAAAGCACAGAGGTGTGCCTCCTTGCTTGCATCCGATTTGAGCATGATTTTCGTACTCTTCCAGTCTATCCGATGTTTGGGTTTTTTTTTACAATGACGTGCAACACATTTTTGTGATCTTGCTCCTTGGTGGCCTGCATATGCTTTTTGACTTCACGTGCTCAATTATGGTTGTGCGTTTTAAAATTGTGGATCTTGGATTTGCAGCACGTTTTTTTATGCGATTGGACTCCTTACGTTAGACATCAGGAAAAACGAAGAAAACATTTTTCAGAGAATCACTGCCCCCAAATCTAACTTTAAACTGCACGATAGAGTAATTAATTATCTTGTCTAACACAATATAAAATCGGCCAAGAACCAGACTTTCTTAAAACTAAAATCTTTTTCCAATAAATTGTTGAAACTCCTACCAATCTTGAAATCCTTTGCATGCTCCTTAACAACCCTCCTGTACTCGTAACCACCTAAAACCTAACCTCAAGTGAGGTTAATGAATAAATTAACTTTTTAAAAACTGTACATCGGATACATAATTATGCTTTTTCCAAAATGCCAAGGTGTAGTTGACAGGCTAATTTTTGACGAACAATATTTCTATATCTACACACAATTCGTTTGTCTTCATCAGGTGTGTTTGGTCCGAGTACATTACCTCTGATTACATCGGATTGTTGATCAGTCATGTTGTATTAGTTTCTGTGACTGATCTTTACAGGGCCCAGTAGTGGAGGGAGGCCTGTTGGGATGTGTGTTCCATTTCTTACTCAGTCTGTGGGCCATCTCTGGGTGGACAAGTTAGAGCACTTTGGGATGTGAGGGGGCTGGAGATTCATGAGTTACACATTGTTTTCTTTGTGATGGTTTATTGAAATTGACTCTAGTGTGCGGCAGTGTGTCCCTTGCAGAGCATACAGTATGGCTCAGAAGTCCTGACCAGGTAGGACTATGTGGTATAGGCCTAATTCATGGTATAGGCCAATACATTGTAGGCCTATACGATGCACGCCTATAATATATTAGGCCTAAGGTGTACAAATCAGCAAACTATGAGCAAATTATGCACCTAATGGGAGTAGCAAATTTTTTCCACAATAGGCGTTCACTCGCAGTAACACCAATACGGTATTTCGGTATACTTTCCTCTGGCTGTCGTATAGGCCTATACCATACACATATGTCTATACCATATAGGCCTACCTGGTTCAGGACTTCTGAGACATACTGCATCGTATCCCCTGCAAAGATTGCTAAGCAGTCTGCATAGGAGAGACTCAGATCAGAAAGGGAGTGAAAACGAGGGCCTAGACCACGTACCAGCCACAAATCCCGTTTAGCCAAGTTTGATCAACTTGTCTGTTTTCCTGAACCTTAATCTGGGCCTTCATTTTTGACAAAATTGGACTTGGCGAAAAATGATTCCGTAAAACGTGTAAAGATTCCGTGGCGTAAAGATTCCGCACTCATTCTACTGCGTGGTGTATTCCTTCCTTGTTTGCGTCCACCCTTGACACGTTACTGGTCTTAATCCTCAGATATACTGGCTTACTTTATTCACATCGTGGTGTTTTTCCTCTCGCACCACCTAACATCTTTTTTCTTGAACTCGTATTTCAGGTGCCTTTTGCTTTTTATCATTAAAAGAGACTCCATATGTTGCATAAAACTGCACTATGGACAATTTTGGATCTGGTCTCTGCTCCCCATATGATGTTTTAATGTATGCTTATGTATGGGAGAGGGCTAATTGTGGTAACTTTCAGTGGATGGGACACAAAAATAGGACGTAGTCTCTTTTTTAATAAACTCAGCATTAGCTCCATTGAATTGAGTATCTAGAAAGATAACGAAACACGAAAACTACTGGTTACATTATCGAGTGGGTTGTAAAGTGCAACAAAATTGCAATATTGTAATATCGACCATCCCTATTTCTCAAATTAATGTTCTTATATTTCCAAGGGCAGTTGTTAATGCTGAATATCATTTTGAGTTATGGTTACTTTGTGTTTGTATGCGAGTTATTGCTCATTAGGCGTACTTCTTTGCTTCTCACTGCTGTAAGTTATCATTTTTTGTTACATACAACCTCAAATATTCATTAATGAGTTTCATTTTTGCAGTTTATATGGCTCACAAAGCTGAAGACATCCCAGGACAGACTGAGGCGATCCTTACAGACAGCCGTGCTGCGGAACCAAAGCTAAAAGGGGAAAAACAAGACTACAACTGGGTTAATTGCAAACCACAAAGACCCACAGTATTCCTAGAAGATAAGTTCCCGCCCTGTCCTTGTGGACTGTCAATTTTCGGTTTGACTCTAGCTCCGGGTCTCAAGCTACGACTGAAATCTCAGAAAAAGGCGATCGTACGTCTCTGTCTGAGAAGCTCTTGTGCTTTCTTCGAATAAACGCTGTGTCAGTGTATCGTCACAAAAAAACGAAACAAAGGTTATTACAACGTTGAAGATTGCCTATTTCTTGCCTTTGCTCACAGTGTGGAAGACAGTGAAGTGTGTATGGATAACATGCATAACGAATCTTAAACGAAGACTATAGTGTGATTTTAGCTTTAAAGTATTTAAATGGGCTTTTCCCCGGGCCAAAGAGGCAGGTAGAATAAATGAACTGAAATTATTGGAGAAGTCGTTCATCAACAATTGTTGGTCGCACCAGTGATGACTAGTCAGCTTTATTATTATCATTTAGATCCTGTTTTATGAACATGCACTGAAAAATGATTTGCACTAAAGTAACGGTATGGTAAGTAAATACACAAGTAATAGGCACATTACAACTTGTATTAATAACGCACGTTGCATACTGTATACTCACTTGTCGGGCATTGTTGAATTTACAGTTAAGTATAAAAATTATCGTGGCATCTACGAAGAAAATAATTTTTATTGACAGTACATCTTCGTTCATACTTATCACTAAATGGTGGGCCGAAGTAAATTCATCGAAATTCCATGTGTGAACCATGTTTGCAAGTGTAATTAGAAAGTATGAAGGATTTCTAATTGAGGTTTAATCTTATTTCTTGAGATTAGGTAGTGCGTTTACATTTTAACCAACCTTGATGCCAAGAAAAGTGTTACACCTCAATGATTCTCACCACGTATTTGTGGTGACTCTGTGTGAAGAGTTTTGGCTATGCCAAGCAATCTGTGTTTATAAGGGATTATTTTATCTGTAAAAAGGGTGATATTGCTAATTATCATTTACATTTAAATGCTTTGAAAAAAAATAATGCAGGTTTAGGGTTGTTGCACGTCCATCATTACAACATAGCGCCATAAATAATAACGCAAACTATTTTTGTATTACATAATCACTACAAATATCAAAATAAGTGTAAAAAAAGCTGTATACTTGGTATAAATTTAGCTAAAATTCGGTAATGGAAAAAAATATATGTTTGTGCATATGCTGTAGCAATGTTTGGACACATTATGTTGATCACATTTCGGAAACAAAACCGTTAATGGAATTGATTATAATGTACTAATTTCTATCCCCATTGAATATTATTGAAGTTAAGCTTGCCACTGAAACACTAAGCAAACTAAATGTACTGTTTCTTATAATTTTATTGAATATTAAGACCATGGCTGCTAACAAAATAAGACATAATGCAATGTCAGCATCGTTATTAAGCAATCATTATCTAATTACCTTACTTGTATGTTACAACTCACGTCCAGCATAAAATGAGCACTACTCAAGTTGCGTTAATATTCTACTACATATGCTTTCTTGGTTCACATGTGGCGTAAGAACAACGAACTGTGAAATAGATGTATAAGTTCTTACAGTATGGTACGTAAGCTTAAGTTTTATGCACATTCCGATGATTAAATTAAACTAATATATAGATGGGTACTTTGATGCAAAAAGGCATTTAAATGATAGTGTCTTGTACTCATACTGTTTGTTTTTACACATTTAATTTCGTCTTATGTTCGTTACAATACATTTCTCCTACTGTTATGATGAAAGAAGCAAAGTAATTATACTGACACTGTTAAGTTTAATTTTTCGGAACTTTATTTACAGTGGTTGGCATTTACTTGTTGAGGTCTGTGCCCTGTCATAACTGAATATATTTGTCTAACTCTGTTTTTACCTAATACTACTTAATCGTAAAAAAAAAAGGAAGATGCTAATTAATTTAAGCATTTGGAAATGAAACTGCAAACAGTTTCAGCATAAAAGATACCACAGGTGTTCACCACTTGCCCACTGTTTGGCTGTGAGGCCTGATTTTTTTTTTACGTGTGGGTGCTTATTAATGTAATTGTTTAATTAAAGTCTTCTGTACTATATCGTTGTCACAGTTATTTAGATTGATTTACGGAAAAATCACGGAAAAGTTTGTGTTTCTTAACTCTCACAAATTTGTTTAAAAAATTCAAATGTGTGTGGCCCTAAATGCTCATGTTGCTGATTAATGAACACATGCTTTTGAATTGTTACTATACCAATCATCTATTCTACTTGATTAATAATGAGCAATTGTATATTAAAAGACATTCAAAATCAATTTGGATGTTTAGTTTTCTCTGCTAGATTGAGAAAGAAGAACTAGATTTATATGGCCGATAAAGTAGGGCTACTACATACGCATAATTGGAAACAAGGATTTCCTTCCGTGCATCAAAAGCTTAGCAATACGATAGATGAAATTCTATGACCACTCCTAAATATTTGTCAAAAAGAACATGTAACAGAGCTTGTGCAAACGTTCTACCATAAGGACGTCACAAGTTTGGTTAATGTATCGTATAAAAAAGTTGACACTCTACACAAAACTGGTTGCGTATCCTACAATTCTACCAAAATTAAGTGAAATCAAAACATTACCTCTTTTAGCCTGCTAAATGGCATGCTGAAAACAACTTGATTCTTCAGCACTAATTTTGTTTGAAACTGTCAGCTTTGATGGTGAATCCCACCAAAACAACTGTATACCTCAATGTATACTTGGCCACATACGAATATGGTTCAGAGAAGTTTCAAATTATCGTTATTAATGCCTTGTGATGAAAGAATTCAGCAATATCATCTTCCTGTATTTTCAAGGTTTTTGAACAAACTTCTTGTTGCGTGGAATCCTATATTTGTGTGTGTGACTATGTCATGACATCCACATAGTAACAGAGTCACACCACCACAGAAAATGTTGAAGTTTGAAAACTATTCTGGTCATTACTGAACAAAAACACTATAAATGCTTTAAAAAATGTATCACCTTCACAATAAAGTTAAAGATGGAACCTCCATTTGTGAAAACACATTTACCTCATAGTTTGCCCACACTAGAATGTTGTGTTTATACCCAATTGGCATTTGATAACATAAAAACACTCGATTATCACATACCGACTGTTTGACAGACACTACATGCTAATAAAGTTGGAGTAACTAATGTTATTTTTGTGAATGTTATACGCGTTTCGAAAAGTCGTGCAATGATCAAGACCAACATCCGCCAATGCACTGGTTGGTAATATAATAATGCAAATGATCAAATTAAAATATACAGGGTGATCAACCAGGTTGTGACTTGCTTTATGGCTTGAGTACTAGTAATGAGTTGTGAAACTTGGGTGATTTAGTGATGGGAAATCGTTAAGTATACATCACACACGCATTTAATTTGCAGGTCGTGTAGGATTAGGCTTGCATATTGCCTCTGACAAGCAGTCAACCTTGCAAAACCACGAAGAACACAATGAATTGAATGTTGGCCGCATTGATCACGGCCTTGCTGACAGATTAAAGCAACTAAAAATTAGGTTTTACCTGTGAGCAAGGCTGTTATGTGTGCGGGCGTAATTTTATTCATTGTGGTCTGCATGTGTTTGTGAGGTTGGCTGATTGTCAGAGGCAAAATTCAACCCAACACATTTTTATATTCTGGATGTGACTCCATGGGTCTTCAGTTCCATCTTATGTCTTTACTTTGTATGGCTATTTAACTGCAAATGCTTGATTTGTTTGTTCTGTTGTCATACCCTTTCTCCTCCCCCTGTGTTTTTTTTTTTGCTCTTCAGGTTTGCAGTGGGTTGTTGGCCAAAATAATGCTAGATCTGTCAAAGTATGTTTGCAGATAACAAACGTGTTGATGTGCTCTTCCTTTCAAGCTTTCTTTTCTTCCATCACACGCCATGGAATTTATTAGAAAGGGAACAAAGATCCATTACCTATGGGACCCAAAATTGCATACCATCCCATCATTCAAGTGCGAAGCGAGGCATCACGTAACGTTCGGGGATTGGAAACATTCTTTTCGTATAATGTTATTTCTTTAAATCCTTTCCTATTTTCATTCTGGAGTTTGCACTGGAAATAAATATTTATTTCCTAAGAGTTTCCATTTTTTCTATAGTGTGTTGTGTGTATTTAAGAAGTTAGCAATGAATTGGTCTTGATAGCATTTGGTTAGGTCTTCCATTTCTTGTTCAATTGATGGCCCCTCTACCCCTTATCACACTCATGGCTTCCCAATATCTATAAAGGCTTGACACTAACTTTAGCACTGCATGCGAACAACGTCCTCCGAAACTTACAAAAACTACCGCTAAGTTTGCTGAAAGCACACTCTACAAGCTGTATTGATAGCATTGGTTTGTGTTGCCAGCACTCCCAAGAACATGGTATTCTTCGCATTATTAGATTTCCCAGATTTGCAGAAATAAAATAATGTTATTTTACGGTTAAAGGTGACCATCTTTGACGTCTTCCGACGGTATTTTGCTACGTGACAGAAACTATTAATATAATTTTAATGAGAATAGAAAATGCAGTAGTATCAATAAACATGTACCCTGGGTCTTCGTCTATTTGAATTTAATGAAACTTAGCCTTCTAAGCCTTTATTTCAATGTCTAGTGCACAAAGAGGTATCTAGCATTTAGCCATTTACGTATCACGCTTCACGAGTTACTTCCATAATTTAATTCAGCTGTGACAGCAGTGCTTTTTACAGTGTGTTTGTTGTATGACTGGTAGCAGAATCGGAGGCTAAGCAGGTAACTTGTCGAATGTCTCGTCTAACCTTTATAGATATTATGAAGATGTGTCTCATCACCCAGTTTCCATTACTCTTCATTAAGTTGTACTCGAGCTTTGAAACTGAGTCACAGCTTAACTGTTAAACCTGTAGAAACTAATTAAAGTATGTAAGCAAGAATCCACTACATATTTTTTATGTAGGCAGAAGTAAATTATTATGCACCTGAAGATGTGTTCGATATGAAATTCGAAAACATGTAACCTTTTTTACAAAACTTGGAAAGAACTTGTGACCGTCAGCCTAGGATTTCGATCTAAACAAAGAACTTCATTGTGAGTTAGCTATTTGTTTATAACTTGCTATTAACCTGTATTGGTTGTTTTTACAAAAGTGTCCTTACTTAACTGTTATATCCGTTATGTGGTACCTTAGGAACAGAGATTTTTTGTTTTAACAATGTGATACGTACACAAATAAAAGTGGCTTAGTGTTCAGTGTACATATTGTAAAAAAAAAATACTTTTCGGTGTTAGACATCAAGAACGGAAGAGAGTTAAATGCAGAGCATAAGTTATCACGAACACCACTAATTTAAGTCTCACCAATTCTTAAAATCTTATAGACTACCTACCGATGCTCATACATTAGTGAAATAATGCTTACCACATATGGAAACGAAGAACAAATTGTATTATTCGGAGAACATAAACAGTAATTTTGTCACTGTTGAAAACATCAAACTATTAATGACTTAATTACTTCGAAATTTGGAACTCATGTTTGGACGTTAAACTGCAAAAACGTTAAAAATGAGTACAGAAAATTGAAGTAGTGCAAATTTTTGACTAACCAACACGGTTTTTGAATCTGCACACGTTCATCTTCATCAGGCAACACACTGGCCATCAGTTCTTGTTTCTCCTACATCAGTCCAACCCCATCTAAACAGATGGTGATGCAGGAAAAACAAAAACTGATCGCCAGTGTTTGGCCTGACGAAGACAAACGTCTGTGGATTAAAAAACTGTGTTGGTTTGTCAAAAAATTGTGGTGCTTGAATTTTCTGTAGCGATGTTTGAAATTTTTTCGTTTTTTGTCCAAACATGAATGTAATGGATGCGTAACTTC
Source organism: Lithobius niger (assembly GCA_023313725.1). Lineage (NCBI taxonomy): Eukaryota > Metazoa > Arthropoda > Chilopoda > Lithobiomorpha > Lithobiidae > Lithobius > Lithobius niger. The sequence goes on along the minus strand of JAHWFP010105251.1, from coordinate 14,601 downwards.
TATACTTCTTTCATACAATATGTCAGTGAAATCTCTTGGTTTAAAATAATAATAATGCATTAAAACTTTCCACAAAGCATTAAACTCATCAGGTGTGTATTTGTTGTGACTTTCAATATCAAATACCAACATAATTTTAAAACAATAGTATTAAATCGCACGTAAAGTATAAAACTGATTTAGTGAAAAGAAAAAGTTATGAAACATAAAATTTTAAAAATATTATAAGAACTTAATCAATTAAGAACGGCAGCTGGGTTCATTTTCTTTTTTGTATCCATTCTTATTTAAACAAAACAAAATCACATTTTCTGTTTACTTCTCATACCTGTAGCGAGGTTTACCGTTCTAAAATATACTGGCAATTTGCTTAAAATACAGGAAATGTTACAAATTTAATTTTTTTTGGGATGAGAAATTCTATCTATTATCTTTATTGGCAGAATGAGAAACAATAGTTTTCAATCCAAAGTGGATCCCAAGTTTGATACCATCTAAAGTACAAAATATATATTTCAATATCATAAGACAAAAACATTGTCACTATTTTTGCGTGTATCATATAATGAATTAGATGTTATGCCATATTTATAGCATGGCTATAGATTGTTGTTCGTGCTTTTTCGTTAAATGCGTTGTAGGGTTTAAACTTTGCCGCAACTTGTAGATGATTTGAATATCTGTGTATCATGAACACACTATTAACACAATCGTGCCACGTTTAAGGCTAGTTAGTAAAGTGTGTATTGTGTATTCCATAGTAAAGTCCTAATATGTCACATTCTACTAAGTAACCAAACTAACCAACGTGAATGGTGTGGAAAACAGAGCTTACAAGAGTTTCTTGTAGTTAGCCAGTTGAACAAAGCAGGTGTAAGAACTGTACCGACAAATTCAGTTAAGAGTCATGGAAACTGTGCTGGTCCACTCACGCAACTATCTTTAACTTAACTGAAAACAGCTGAAAACTACGGGAATGACCAGGAAACATTTGGTTCGAGCCTGAATCAATGTTTTAAATTTGAGTTATACCAAATTCAGATTACACTAGCCTGAATCTAGATTCTTAAGTAAGGTTATAATGATTAGGTATTTTAATCCTTCAGTTGGCACAATGACTTCTAGTCTTCTTTTAAGGCCCATAAGTCTTAGGTCAGTCACGCGATTCGAACTGTCGCTCTGTTCGTTAGGAGACGAGGGCTCTAACCACTGGGCTGTCTTGCCCGCTTTCCTCAGGCCGCATGTATGCAATGACTCACCTTTGCATTCTCGCACTTGGAATTTAATCGTGATTGCTAAGGTACCATTGACGTGGTAACAATGCCTCCTGGATTAGCTAAATCCGACATCATTTGAGCACATGCTTGCAGTCTCATAATTCGTGACAGTAAGATAAAGAATTCCTCCTAACAAAACAATTATCCCAATCTCGTCTAAACATAATTATTGACTCGTCTCTTTGCGAGCTGGCATAGCTAAAACTCCCGCCATGTTGGAATTTCAGATAATTTCTAGCTTCTATCTGTGAGAATGCAAAGGCGAGTCATTGCATAATCGTGCACTCAGTTTCCTCAGCGACCTTTACAGAACTGGCAATGCGTGTTGGGACTTTTTTCCGTGTTTGTAGTATGTATCGCTTAAGTTAACAAAATCAAATTAGGGGTTAACTGCCCATGGCTTCAGCTGGAAGCACTTAAACCTCAAAAGCCAGTACACTCTGACGAATTGCTAGATTTTGCTAGGAAATTTTTCGGATTTTTCTTTGGAAAATAAATGAAAACATTATCAAAGCCTTGCCCATAGATCATAAGTAAAGCCCATACGACTGCCTGCCTGTGTGATGCACCCACGATGCAATGCAAGAACTCGGGCCGTCAAAATCAGCCAACAATCAACTACAAACTTTACTACAATTCAGTGCACTTCATTTATCATTGCTGCCACGCCAATTATACCTGGTCACGTGAAAAGAGCCACAGTTTAAACCAAACTGTTTTAAACCAAAGTTTTAAACCAAAGTTCGACACGGTGTTACTTTCGGAGCCAGTCAACCTCAAATTCAACCTGATATGAAAGAAAGACTTCTTTATTTTGCAGACGCGGACAGCCAGTCCTGAGTTGAATTGTTTCCACGTTTTCAGTGCCACAATCATTGCATGTGTGACCGTAGTCACACACTTATCGCTTGGTAAACCACTATTACCTTGGTGAAGGAACAAGAATTACTTTAAACAAATTTAACCCTCCATAATGGGCACCTTTTTGACATTACACATCATACCAAATTACTTATGTTAAAATTCATTGGAATGAGCTGGTTACATTAAAAGTGCATGTTAACATTGTGTTTTGGGCAGCTTCTGGGGAGAGGGAAAAGAGGGATGGCGAGACATAATAGGGGAACAGAACGTCATCGATATATTCAAGACAAAAACTGAGATAAGTACTTTGGCGGAAAGAGGGAGGATGCGATAGTAATTCAACGTCTACATAAAATTAGATACTTCATTTCGGAATGTGATTAGAACTAAATTCACCAGTCTTAGATGGGGTGCCTTCTAGTTTTTAATAATAGTCCAATAGTTTTTCTTCTTTCAAGATACCAACATCTAAACCTGGAATGCTGTTCTCGAAATTAACGTGGTTTTATTTATGACAGGCTGTAATAAACGTGCCAATAAACGGCACACAAATTATGTGTAAATAATTGTTTTATTTTATGAACTACTGTAGTGTAGTTAGGCTACTCATTGGCATACTAGCAGTAGTACTTTATTAAATAAGCATCTTTCCCGTTATTTTAAGCTAAGCATTACGCTCAAGTAACTTGCTAAGCCCTGATCAATGGCTACAAACTTGTATATTTTGTGTACATACGTAGTGTAGTTAAATAGAAAATTAAACCGTGGTTGATGTATTTGAATAAATAAAAAGCAGAACGGAGCATCTATACTTTTCAGTGCAAATTCCCTATTAAACGTTAAATTTTTCTGCTCGTAGCTTGTTTTTACAAAATGAAAGGTTACAGTAGGCAGATTATTTTAAATGAATTTAAAATTTTGTATTATACGTTACACTAATCTTACTGCATGTTTATTAGGTACGTGGAATAAAATATACATAGTGGTTGCATAAATGTCCAACGTATAATCTTAAACCATTTGTCCACTGGTGGGGGCCACCTTAGGTTTCTGTTACGTTTTTTGGTTCGATTATTAAGGTGGGTTTTATGTTTTTAGGTTCTTGTATGCAAGTTGGTTTCTTTTTCTTTTTGGGGTTCTTGTGTGAAGGTGGATGTTATGTTTTTCGGACTTCCATTAAGTGGGTTTTATGCATTTCTGACTTATAGTAAGGTGGATTTTTTGGTTTTTGGTCGTGTGTTAAGGAAGGTTTTATGTTTTTTGGTTCATGTATCAAGGTGGGTTTTATGTTTTTCTGACTTGTATTAAAGCACGTTTCATTTTTATTCAGTTTTTACATTAAGGTGAGTTTTATGTTTTTTTTTCGGTCTTGTATTATGGTGGGTTTTATTTTTTTCAGTTCTGTGTTAAGGTGGGTTTTCTGTTTTTCGGTTCTGGTATTAAAGTGGGTTTTATGCTTTTTGGTTTTTGTGTTAAGGTAGGTTTTATTTTTTCTGTTCTGTGTTAAAATGGATTTTCTGTTTTTCGGTTCTGTGTTAAGGTGGGTTTTCTGTGTTTCGGTTCTGGTATTAAAGTAGGTTTATGTTTTTTGGTTCTTGTATTAAGGTGTTTTTTTTTAATTTTTTTTGGGCCTGTATTGAGGCGGGTTCTTTTTTCTCGGTTCTTGTATTGAGGTGGGTTTATGTTATTCTGCTGTTTCTGTTATTAATATTGTTTGGGTAAGGTGAGTTCAGTCATGATGTCCCTACTTCATTAGTACGGGACGAATTTCTTATGAACAAGTTTATGTTAGCATGTTGCAACAAAGAATTAAGTGAATGATATTGATCAATTGTGTGTCCCAATGCTTATGCACACTGTGACACATTTATATGGACTACACGTTGGGCATAGTAGCCACTATGATAAAAATACACGTGATAGTAATAAATAGTAGAAAAAGTGCTAATGTTACATTTGTATGTCCAGTGTCTGTGTTGTGTCCAATCAATGGATGAAAATGCTAACATTAGATCAACGTGATAATTTAATTACCAATAACAAAAAGGTTGCAATGGTCCAATTCATTGTTGTCGTTTTCTAGTTTTGTGTGTCTCAATGTAGGTTAGTAACACATTATGCAAATAGCAACTCACGCATTTAGGTAAACACGAAGCAAACCTGTTCATACCACTATCGCGAAGGTATAAACAAAACTACGATTTTTTGGATGTTTCTAATTTCTAATTCACTGCGATAATGAAGTGTTTTGTGACATCAAAGAGATTCTCCAAATAGGATGTAGAATTTGCTAAAATGCAAAAAAAAAAATATATTTTCTGTTTGTCAAGGAAAATAATTTGTCATTGTCTCTTATTCGTTTTTATGAATATTGGCGAGTAGTTAGGCCTGGAACTCACAACTCCACGACAATTTACTGATAACAATTCTTCATATTTTATTCAATAAAATGCTTAAAAATGTAGGCCTGCTGAAGGCCTATACCCTTTTACTAAGTCTACGTGATGGAGTTATTCCATTTTGAATCAGCCTTGAACTCTTTCCATCACTTCAATATGTAGAATAACTCCACTACGCCATTGGAAATACTTAATTAAGGCTACAGGCACTATTTGCAGGCTCTTCGATAATTTTTTTCTGATGGCTTCGTGGAGCTATTCCATCCTGAATCACCTCAGTTGGTGCATCCTATACCTCTGCCCACTGTTTCATGTTATGGCATGGCTTCTATTGGTGGTCCCCTGCCTGTTTTCGCTGCTTTCATGTTGTAACATAAACTTCACAAAAGTATGAGTGAAGACTTGCTAAATGTAACGGCCTATAAACTGCGAAGTTTATGCATTTATATGGCATTTACATGGCATTATATGGCCATGGCATTTGTAGGCCTACACCTTTAGTGCTTCACATGCCATCGTGTATATTGTTGTACATTCAAACAATATAGTGCTGAAGATTCACTATTGTTGTTAGCTCTGTGAAATATGAGCAGTAACATAACTTATAAATTTTATGATAATTTAAGACAATAATTCTTCATACACGATGTCCAACAGTAAGTTTAGTTCATTCTTACTGCGCAGCAGATGGGCCATTCGAAACCGAGTAACGGTGCCTCTGCATGACTGCTCTCCTTTCTCATTGCCTAATAAAAAAGCAAATAGAGGTGTAGTTGTGAAGTATTATGACTTGGTTCAAAGTGCCTATCCGGTTACAGTAACCATATACTAAAATTGACCGTCTATCAAAGCATCATAGGAACGCATTAGTACGATTACTTTAAACAACCACTGCAATGGAGAAAACGTATCATCCCATGATAAACTCATTGAGTATGGTTGCCAGCAATGTTGTATTTTTACAATATTTATGCATTTCTGATCTTCGTTCTTATAGCATTTTCAGCAATCGTGTTTTCAAATATTAAAAATTACCAAAAACCAAAGTGTTGAGTGTCAACAAAACTGCGACAAAACATTACTCTGATGTAAGCTTCATCAGGGGCTTCTGTTATTAATTGCCCGATACGATCATGTCTCAAAGAATTAGTTGAACTTGTTGTGATGAAAGATATGTGATACTGTTTAAAACATAGGAATGTTGCTGTGTTCATATTGTGTTGTCAACAGAATTTATGTTATTTTGTAATGGAGTTTGCAATTTTGAAAACACTAGTTACATGCATTGAGTAGCTATAACTTTGTTCATCATCAAACTAAATATCTCCCTTCTGCTGCACTTAAATTTCGTTGATGACTGTAAAAGGAAAGTTGTCCTAACCATGCTACAAGAGGAGTAAAAAAAGACAAAGAGTTAGCTTTCAACTATCAATTTGCATGAGTAAGCAAGATTAGGTTATGCACAAAGTTTTCATTCGACATTGCAAAATAATTTTTAGATTTAATAACTAGTGAAAGCATATTAAAATTAACGACAAAGCGCGTAAAGTGTTGAAATGTAGACCTAGTCTTCCCAGACATATAACATTTTCGTTTTCCTTGTTCAGTTCAGTATTAATTACTGTCTTTGTTTGTATGTGAGTGATTACCTCTACCCTTGACCATTTCACTTTCAGTTGCAAAATAACCCATGACGGTTTTAGTTTTTCACCTAAGAAGCCAGTTTATATTTTGGGCAGGTGACGATAATTGCGGAAAATGTGTTGAAAACTGACTCTTCATACTTTTGTCATGCATTTCCTTTTTATCATATCACAAGAGCGGTTGTAACTTTACAGCCCTGTAAATCTGACCTTGCACACAGTTTTGATTATCTTCTTTAAAGTTCAGCCGAACCGTGACAGCGTGGAGTACTTAGTAGTCTCGACTAAACCTGGTGCTGATGAATAGTTACATTAAGATTAAATGCTACCGGAGTAGGTTAAGCATGTTCTACCATATGCGGATTGCAGCCTCAAGTTTGTCAATTCGTGAACTACAAAATGAACTTTGAATAATTAAAAAAAAGGGCATTTTGTTTAAATGATGGATTTGTTATCGATTTAGTTGGAACTTATGTGAAGCTAGATCAGTTACAGATCCAAGAGAGGAAATTTGGGAAATTGTTGAATCAGCTAAAAAGCTCAAGAAATTACGAAAAATATACATGACAATTTAGAAAAATCGCCCAAAGACCCCCTCCAAGACCAATATCTGGATACATCCTTCAGCTATATCCACCTGAAACTAACATGATAAAATTTAGCTCTCATATTAAATGAATTGGTTAAACGCCACTTAACAGAGAACCAGGTGTAGCACAGTATGTTTCCATGTTACGTGTAATAAATTAATTTTTTTATGTTTGTTTTTAGAATTAAACTTTGTTTTCTATCATTATGACCAAGGATTAAGTAACCTGCGAATAAATTAAGCCAATGTGTGTTTTAATCAATAGGATTTACAATGCAATTGATGTAAAAAAAAAATTTTTACATTTTCATGTTAGGGTAAATTTGTCACATTCTGTCTAATCCGTCTTCAGATGAGTGCCATTTGTAAACAAATTTGTTCAAATCCTTTAAATGGTAAGTAAAAGCTATAAACAGTTTCATTAGTGTACCGATATGGAATGCAGACTCATTACTTCAAATTGTTAGTGTGAAATTACAGACCAGTGCTGAATTTTTGGCCTCACTGAGTTAGAACGAAACAGTTAAGAGGATTGTTTCGGAAAAATTGTTTCATCTGCGCGATTTCATTTTTTAGTTTACATTTAATTTATAAGGGGAGTAATTCAGCAGCTACTAACATAAAATAAATCCCGAAAGCTGCTTATAAATAAATACGGGCATTTTGTGCAGTATTCAGAAAGATAAAAGAAGAAGATCGTAGTGGAAATCAAGGTTTGGAAACACCTTGTTTAAATTCTAAAAGTTTGGTAGGAGCAATCCAACTATGTTTTGTAGAATTGACATTTAAGAAATCATTAATAGCCACAACTAATGAAAAAGAGTGACAATAACTTTACGCAAGCTAGGATTAGCTATGCCTTTCTGGTTTATTTCTGTATAGGGCCTGCTGTGTACTATTTGGCTTTACATTCTTTAACCTTCAGTGATTTACGGTGGTACAGTAGTCTTCCTAACCTATACTTTGTTCCGCATTATGTTTGCAGGAAACTGACTGTATGACGTCACGTTTCCTTGCATCAGGGGTGCAAAACATGTGAATCACACTTGTAGACTCTACACGGTTACTGTTAGAATCTACAAGAAGGATATTTACGTGTTTTTAGCACTTGTAATGGAAGGAAATGTGGCGTCATATGGTCAGTTTCCTGCAAAGATAATGTGTAACTAAGTATATTCAGTAACCAATATGAAAGAAAAACGTACGCTACGATTGGTTTCTTAGCTGGCAGCTTACTCAGAAAAAAAACCGGCAAGCAGTTTATACAATGATGTTTAAATAGCATCTTCGAAAAATTACACAATACCACCACATTAGAACTAAAATGGTCTTCTTTAAATGTTCCGTGAAACTTCACCATCCTCAGAAAAATGAAGAAACACTAGGGTAACATCTTGGCTTCACACAACCTAGCAACCATTTTAAAAACACAAAAACAATTCAAAAACAATGAGCGTAAGTTTTTTAATTGTTCGCTACATTTTGTGAATCCAAGATGTAACCCTAGTTTTTCTTCGCTTTTCTGGTGTCCATGTTTCTGAGGAATATGAACAGCTTCACCGAAAATTTAAGGAAGACGTTTTGTGTAGTTCTACTGTACATTACTGTGTAAATTTTTCCGAAAAAAAAAAAACAGATAAAAAACTTAAGTTTTATAAATTCATACTAACAATACCACTTGAAGTTACAACAAACTAATAAAATACATTCGTTTAGAGACATTCTCTAAGAAACTGAAATTATTTCATTTGAGTTATTGGAAGTGATGTATTGAAATTACATTATTTGATAGTTTTACAGCAAATAATAATAGAAAGAAAATGAGGATTAACAAACATGCCTTAAAACACGTGCACAAAAAATACCTAGTTGGACGACATAGAGCTCACAACACACTGCTGACCAGTGTTCTAGGACATAATACAGACAAAACATCGCAGACAGAAAGTTGTCTCCCACCAAAAAAAAAAAAACATTGCCCGAAAACAAATCACCAAACAATCACGTCAATAACTATTCAATACCGAAGTATATCTACTGAATCAAATGTCAAGTTTGGTTACTGGAACTTAACTTTGCCTTGTTTTTACTGGTGGAAAGAACGAAGGTGAAAAACAATTGTTAAAGACTTTTCATCACGTGTGTTTCACCTTTTCAATAAATAAAAATTAAATAAAACCTGGAGTGATTGGATTTTTAAGTCTGAAAGCCTCTCTTACCTTAAACTGAGTTCATTTTTGCTACAAAAGCATTTCGCAGTGGGCAGCTCAATACTTCCATTTTGTTATCTAAAAACAAAATCAATCTTACCCAAGCTCCATGGGCAGAAACTATTCTGCAATCATAAATAATCGAAAAACCATGGTGAGTTTTTCATGCCAATGACACCCGTCCATACATAAAATAATGACCTAAACAGCATTCACAGAATAACAGGAAAAAATACCTAATATAAAATAAATGATATAGAATAGTCTAAATTCAAATTTAAAAATATATTATTTTAAATAAATAAAATACCAGCTGTAAAAAAATAAAAATCCAAAAACTCCCGGCAATATTTTCAATCTCAATTTTTATCACAATTCGAGTGGCAATCCAGTCATTTTATTTACGGACGGTGGTTTTTTTTTTTGGGGGGGGGGGGGGGGAATAGGAGATTTTTTCCCGTTGGTGACGTTTCGTGAAATGATGACTTTACCAGTTACCAGTGACATCAACATTAAAATATTTACATATACTTGAACAGATTAGAAATACTTTGAAAGCAATTGGCGAGTTGTTTGGAATGAACCTAACTTTGACTAAACTCTATGAAGACTTTTATGAAGATAAAAAAAAAATGCTTTCTGATTATTACGGCAACGAAATTTTCTCAAAATGTGATCGAGCTTATTTGTTTGTAACGGTTCTGTTTGTAACCTTAAAACGTAGAATAGTAGAGAAGATAGTGCCAGAACTAAAACTTGAAGAAAACGCTTACCTATTAACAAAACTTCCTAATGATAAAGTAACTAACAGTAGAACTATTAGTTGTAAAGGTTGAAAGGGGAGATATAACGTCATAGTTTAGACATTGTACCTTTATATACGACTTTTATTATTGTTGTAAAAAGAGATAGATAAAACCCTATTAGAAATACTGTTATTGACAAAAAATTGTAACCTGAAATTTCGACCTGATACCCTATACGCATGCGTGTGTTGTACACCTCCTTAGCCTTGTGTATGAAGCCTCCTTAGCCTGTCTATATTTTTAGCCTAATCAGAAAGGAGATACCTACACCTATTTTTATACGGAACGTTGGTACGAAAAATTTATTACGTAATTGCTTACGCTCTTTTTTAAACGTTTGGGTTTTATTTGAAAAAAAAATTCTTAATTAGGTGAGCTTTTAAACCCTTTTTAGTAAAGACTAATATTATTTGAATATAAAATAGTTACTGTAGATTTTGAATCTTGGAACAGTTAGAAACGTTAGTGTAATAAATAGTGTTACTTAAATGCTGCAAAAGTAGTGTTATTTCCAACCTTTGGTGTGAAAAAGCATAAGCCTATAGCCGGGAAAAAATTCACTTATTGTTGGCATGAATCATGGTGTTTAATTT
>JAHWFP010105250.1:0-12956 GCA_023313725.1 Lithobius niger | reverse complement strand
AAAAAAAAAACAGAACAAAATTGTCCAAAATACCTTTTTATTCTTATCAAATTCATTTCAACTTTTCACATCGAATTTATCAAGAGCGGAATACCTTGGCTCGAATTTCACCGGGAAGGGTAAAGATGTCCATACGAAACGTATTATTTTGTGGCTTTTTTTTTGTCTTCGGCGTTTTTTGCTTTCGGTTTTTTTTTCGGATTTTGTTCTAGGCTTTTTTCCCGGCTTTTATTTTTCTCTATTCGATTCTATGGGGTATTTATGGATTTGAATCGAAAATCGGCAAAATTGGTTAAGCAGTTCCTGTATTTGAATAAGCGAAAAAGCACTATTTGAATGCAAAATTTTACCTAGCCCAACAAAAAAAAAACAATATTTTGAAGAAATGAAATAAAAAGCAAATTTTGTAACGACAGAGCGATTTTCGCCGGGACACTGGTAAAAACATGGTTTTTTACCGTTTTTTTCTCGTTATTACCGGCGAAAAATGGCAAAAACCAGCAAGCTGCTTCATATGGTTATTTGCACAATAAAACATACTCTTCTCAATATATCTATGCAAATTTTCGACAGTCAGTCGAATAAATTTGCGTAGATATTGTGAGAAGAATATCTTTTACTGTGAAAATAAGCGTATGAAAGGTGAAAGAAGTGAATATGAATTTTCAAAGTAAACGATGTGACGTTTTCAAGGAGGACTTTATATAATTTGCCAATATTTGACTATTGTAGAGCACACTTTTTTAAAAATTTGACTTCAAGTCGATTTTTTACGTATTTTTGGCCAAAGTGGGAAAAACATGGCAAAAACCAGTTTTTTTTGCCAGGACGGTAAAAACCATGGGAAAGTCCGGTTTTAACCACTTGGTAGCAAAAACCTGCCAACCCTGCCAGCTGTACAGTGAGAGAAGAGTTCCAAGATTAAATTAAGCCCTCTCAGGAAAGCTTACCCCACCTCTGAATCAGTGGACTTCTCCTTTCAACTCGACGTGTAAGCTGGCTGTTACTTCCAAAGATGAGTGAACTATACCACACGCCATGGCTGTTTGCTGTGACGTGCATATCACGTGACTGGGCTAGTCCAATTGGAAGGCCAAACAGCCGTTGTTCTCGTTCGTCATTGGCTAACTCATGGTGACGTCACGGCAAACAGCAATTGCGCATGGTTTAGTTCCTCGTTTCCCAACCGGTGAGGCGGGCCTCCCTTGGGAGGCGCGGAGCAACTGCAGGGGGGGGGGGGCGCGAGACGCTGCCGGCGCCCTACTTCAAGGCGCATTTACGCAACGCATCACCTTTTCATTCTCGCAGCTGGAATTTAATCGCGATGGAAAGATGCTGCCATGGTAACAACGCTGCCTGGATTAGCTAAATCCGACATTGTGCGAGTGAATGTTTACAATCCTATAATCAGTGACAATAAGACAAAGAATTCCTCCTGAGTCCTGAGGAAACAATTTCCCAGTCGTTTCTGAACTCACATTGTTGACTGTTTTCGTTGCGAGACGGCATAGCTAAAATCGCCGTCATGTTAGAATTTCCGATAATTTCCAGCTTCTAGTTGCGAGAATGCAAAGGCGAGTCATTGAGTAAACGCGTTCTAAAGATCAGTGACGAATTTTTTTTATTTTTTTTAACTATGCATCATGTAAGGAAGGCGAAATTTTCATTTTTAAATATCGACAGATTTTTGTGGAATTTACAGCCATTTAACCAAAATTCTAGAAATTTTTGTTCTAATGTGGCAACACTGCCTCATGGTAGTGAAAAAAAAATTCAAACCCATTTTTTTTTTTTTTTTTTTGGGGGGGGGGGCACCAATGCCTGCTAGTCCCAATGGGGAGGCGTACTGTAGAAAAGGTTGGGAGCCACAGAACTAGTTAGTTCGCTTCACTTCTTTTTTTCTCTCGGGTGATGAAGAATGAATTTTCAAAATCGACTTTGAACTTATACACAACTTTCGTGTAAAAGAAATAGCAGTTGTATTGCATCGTTCTTTTCCTTGTACGAGTCACCTTTGCTTTTTCTTAAAGCATTGAAACCGGCGTGAGTGTGCCAAACGATTAACGAAGCTTCGGCTAACAACGGTCAGGCTTCAACGGTGTCCGGTGAGTATGGCAGGGAAGCCAGCCTACAGCACATAACGAAATTTCCCTTTTCGCCTTCTGGAACTACAGCTTGAGCTGGAAGCGCTGCAGACCTCCCAAGAATTATTATCTTGATTTTATTATTTTGGAGGTTTGACGCGCTGCTAGCTCAATCCGCAGCACCAGAAAACGAGAGGGACAATTTCGTTTTCTGCTGCAGGCTGGCTTCCCTGCGATACCGCCAGGAGACCGTTGAAGCCTGACTATTTCGTCACACGCAGCTTCTTTAATCGAAGACGGGAGGGAAAATTTTGCTAGGTAATTCCAAACTGAAACACCTCGGATCTTCTAATTGCCACAACCGGCGTGAGCGTGGGACATTACAGGGCACTTCTCTCCCCAAAAATGCTAGGAATGGCTGGTGGTCCGGTTCGAACCCGGGACGTTGGAATTGAGGCAGTGGCCGCAACTAGCCTATTCTCTGGAAGGGCGCAACAGAAAATTGTTGGGCCCCCTCCTCAAAAAGGATACCATTTTGTGGCGGAAGGGGCTCCCAAGCCAAACCAAAAAACAGTGAATTTTTGTCCATTTTGGGCCCCTGACTCGTAAAATTTGGGCCCCCTGCCACCTGGGCCCAGTCACCTTGCATACTTTGCACCACCCCTAATTGGGGCACTGAATTGAGGCTTAATAGCGCGTCGACAGCTTATTGCATGTTAGCTGGTTTGTAACACGCTATTTACGAATAGCAGGGCACACCTTGTGTGAACGCAGTTCATAAGCTGCTTGGCGTCCTGTCAACTTCCGTCTACACCGGAAGTTGGACGAACGCCAACAGCCGGGAACGAGACGAGGCTACTCTATTGTTCAAACCAGTTAGAGACGGCTCCAACCTGTTAGCGGTTACGCAACGTATTGCCTCAGGCGACTTCTATTGTTCTTGCCCGCGTATAAATACGAGGGCCTGGACCATGGGAAGCCAGTTGGTGTGGGACAGACGACTCGAAAGGTTGTCTCCCTGGACTCTGCTAGGATTAGACCAAGCTCCAACTTGAGTTTAATGCCTATTATGTGTTCTCAGTGCATAGTCCCCTAGCTATGCAGTAAGGAGTAAATTGGGTTTGAGATTATTCTTGGATTCAATCGTCTACTCCCTGAGTACGTCACAGTTTTAATATTGAACCATCAAGTTTTAAGTTTTTAAAGCTGTGTCCTCCCCTCCCTAAACTTCGTAGTTTTTAGATTTTTAGGTGAGCTTCGTGTGTTACAATACGGAATACATTAACGTTTTTATAGAACATATATCACTGTCAAATAATTACAGCAACTGCCTGTGTTTTCAGAGTAAAAAGAATGACTATAAATCTTTTAATTTACAGTAGATATTCTTCAGGCAGTTGGCAGTCCTAGTGCAGTATTTTAAAACTAAAAAGTATTTCATGGAAAAAGACTTTCTGTTTATACAATACGCTTTCCTGTATTTTAGAATATAAATTTAAACTTAAAGTAACCGTTCCTGTTCTATTTTTATTTCACTGGCTGCTGATAGTATCTTTTTCAGGACATGTACAGCATTTTATACAGCCATAATTTTACAGAGTTACCTGTTTCTGAATGACCAACTTGATGTTGGCCACACAATCTTCGCCGAGAGACGTTTGGGTGAGCGTACGCGGGGGCACTCCTGGAAGCTTGTCGTGAGTAATTTCAAGATTGATATCAGGAAGAAATTTTTCGGAGCAAGAGTTGTAAACTGTTGGAATTCTCTCCCACCAATCGTGTTGAACTCTGCGGTATTAGTGTCACTAGATGGTGACAAAGGATTTTCTTTATGTTTTTTTTTTCCGTTGCGCCATCTAGTGACATCAGTATCGTTAATCTTTATAGCTTGTTTCCAGGTGCACGAGGGCGTACCAAATTTTGACTCAAAAATTAAGGAGTCACGTGGCTGGTTTGTTGCATTTAAAAGTTTTGCTTTGTGCAATCCTTTGCTTGCTGCGAGAGAGAGAACTCGATAGGTCTAGATTCTGCAATGCTAATTTGGTGGCAACCGGCCTTTAAGTTTATTAGGAGGACTTTTGTTTAGTGGTGAGTAGCCATCTTAACTTAAGATAAGTAAAGACCCGCTTCCGGTTATTGTAATGTATGTATTATCTTGTTTTATTACACTTTTGGTTGGCATACGACCTATATTTTGTTGTCGTTTTATTGTATTTTAGTTGTGTATTTTAGTTGTAGTTTAGTCTATTGTTACCTTGTTCATTCGATATTCGATGTACTTCTTTTTAGACAGGACCAATGTAAGTGGCTTGCCCTACTATTCATCCTTTTTAACGAAATACAGATGCAAACCTATTTACGTTGCCTTTTGGACTTATATGTCAGACTGCCTGAGCGAGGAATCGAACCGAGGACCTTTGAAGCCAAAGGCCAAGGTCCTACCGCTGAGCCAGACTGACACGGCGGTAGGACCTTGGCCTTTGGGTTCAAAGGTCCTGTGTTCGATTCCCCGCTCAGGCAGTCTGACATATAAGTCCAAAAGGCAAGTAAATAGGTTAGCATCTGTATTTAGTTATTTCTTGTGAGCCTTTGGCTTTCACGTCTTTATTCATCCTTTTGCTAAGGCAAATAAACATTTTCTTATCTTACCCTAAAATATCTGTCTGCGCGTGTGTGTGTGTGTGGGATGGGGAGGGTTTGGTGGGTTGGGCACCTTCGTGCTATCCTCTGTTTCGAGTCCATTTTCTTAGCTTTAAAATCGACTTGTGTTGATTTCTTCAACGTCAAGGGAATGGCTGTAAACTGCCTTTACAACAAACTTTCTCAAATTTATCACAAAAAATTAAACAACTAAAGTTTTAAATATAGTTGTTCTCTTTAAATCGCGAGCAACTCATCAATTTTTTGCTCTCAATCTTAATTTTCTTTTAATGAGAGTTCCCCGAAGCATTTTGTTTGTTTGTGAAGGCTGCCAAGAACATAGTACGGCTAAGTCCGAGGTTAATTGCGCACGGTTAACAATAATAACAAAAACAAAAAAACAAAACAAAAATTACAAACATTTACGGAGTGATATAAGATTGGAAGTTTACTTTGCAGGGCAGTAAACTTCGTCAGTTTTGGGCGAATCTTGAATTATAAAGTGGATGTTTATAAAGTTTGTTGTTCTTTTTTTTTCTAGTACGATCACTTACAATTCTAGTCAGTTTCTATGATGATCCTAAGGTAAAGAAAACGCAATTGAACATCAGAGAATTCATACACAAATTCATAAGATTCAAATTCATAAGATTTGAGAAGGCAGCACTATATTACTTATATATATTATATTATATTAAATTATATTGGAATTGCGTAGCACCAAGAACTCTAGAAAGTCCCAAGTGAAGCGTGTTACATTCATTCCTATTAGTTCGATCCGAGTTTTCAGAGGGCGCCACGCGTTCCATCTGGTAATTTTTGCTAATTTTTCAGCCCAAACCTGAAGTAAACTAAATTACAACTTAGCTAAACTAAATAATAATTAAATACAAGCTAGTTTCGTTTACTTTAGTTTAATTTATTCTGAAAAACTTAATAGAAATTCCCACATAAAACTCATATGGCGTTCTCTATAAATTTAGATGGGACTAATGAGAATAAATCTAAGACATTTTAGAAAGGGTCTTCGTCACAAATTCTTCTCCCCAATCCTATAAATTCTTAGTAGCACTTATATTTTCATTCGGGTGGGGAGGGGGGGGGGGAACTGTTTGGGGCGTCAACAGTTAGGTTATTAGTGCCAACCTCAGTCACAGTGAAGTGGCCCGGGATGCCACACATTACACAGATGTTGACAAAACTCCAACTTCATTTTAGTGACGCATCTCGGATTAGAACCATCCAAATCTTGTCGTCTCAGCCTCCTCTCCTTTAAAAGCCTTGGAGACAGATCTTAGATCACATTATCCGGAATTCGTGGTTTCAGATCTCAGTCACGTTATCAACATATTAGTCCGTGATAAAGGCTTGCCAAATATTAGCGGTTTTTAACGTTTTGTGTCTATAAATTTAAAAGGACATACCCTCTTGTTATTTTGTGCCATCCCGCGCGAATTCGACTTTGCAGCATTTACAGAGATTAGAGTGACTAAATGTAGCAAAACCGTTCCACAGAAGGAGAAAAAAAAAACAGGAAAAAGGAATGGGTCTGCGACATTTACATACAGGCAATGTTACAAAACTATGTTATACAGGAAAGCCAACATGGAAGTAAGCACCTTTAATTACATGCCGAGTCTGATTAATTTTATGCAACTTTGGAACAGGTAAAAAACAAAAAAAAAAAAGAAGAAAACGATAATTTATTTTTACCAAATTTATTACCGACTCTTGGAGGGAATATTGTGGTTAGAAAGAATGCTTTTGATCAGTTTTTTGTTTGTTTTTGCGATAGTGGACCATAAATGCCACACATCAAGATGAAATTGCAAAAAAAAAAAAAAAACCAAAAAAACGGATTCAAGCTCAGAAGATTATTAATGTTATCAGTCACTTACATGAAAGAATAAGATATATACTGTATATATACCCTCAGAAAAATAAACGCATATTTCCTAAGTGCGCTGATTTTCTCCATTTGAGCAGTTGGTATCCTATCACTTTGTTTTAAACTTCAGCTAGGTTTTACAGTAAGTCATGAAAGGTAAGTAAAAAAAAAAAAGATAGGGGAAGTGGGTGTGTGCTTCTTCTAAAAGATGGCTACTAAGTAAAAATTCTTAAAATATGAGAAACATGAAACCTATGTAAAGTGGGTACTAACAAAACTTAAAAGTGACGTATGGTTCCTAGTGTTCGGCTCTGGCATTGCGTATACTCTACGGCTTCCGTAGATGAGGAGTCCCTCTCAGTTTCAGAAGAGTTGCGGCAAGAAATCTCCTCGAGCGTAACGAGATGACGCGAAATAAGCGAGCGACTCCGCTAGTATAAGGTTAAAAGATTGACAATGAACTAACAACTCCATGAGACATGGGAACCCAGCAGTGCAGACAGAAAATTAATTTGTGAATGGGATTAAATATTAGCAAGATGGTAACCTATATAGAATCTAAGCTGGCAATGAATTTTCGGCTTAGATTCTACAGGTTACCACCACCTTGTTAATATTGAATCGCATTCACAAATTTTCGATTTGCAGCTTGAATCTTACCAGGTGTTAAAAACCTATTTCCATAGTTGCGCTGCCATATTGGTTAAAGGGCCACGTGACCTCACACAAATGATACCACTTGACTCTTAACCAAGATGGCGACGCAGTGCTTTTTCAGAGGCAGTATAGATTCCCTGACGACGTTTCCTCAACTTTCACAAATTTTTCGAACTGCAGGACAATTCCTTCACGAGGTTCTGAAACCTAGGCTCAAGAGTTGCGTCATCATCTTCGTTAAGGGGGTCACATGACCACACCACAGACAAATTGTGATCACGTGACCCCTAATCAAGATGGCGACGGAGCTTCTTCTACCGACCACGACACATCTTTGAGAATGTGGAAATATCCGCAGGGAATTCGACTGTCAGGTTAGGAAAGAGGTTCCTGCAACGTACCTTTCCCTCTAATTGCGGAATAGTTGCCAGTTTCCGCAACAACTGAATTTGTCAAACAGAAGCTGAAGCAATTCAGCCGGGTTATCTCAGCGTGCACCCAACTGAGTTTTGGAGAAATCGAAAAGTAATATAGAGAGGTCGAGACACGCCAAACCTTCCACCCAACTGTCTGCCAGACCCAACGAAGTTTAGAGCGACCAACACCATCTCGTAATATAGAAGGTGTTATAGTCTTAAGATGTCAATTGGACGTCACCCACTGCCTACCACATTCCCCCCAGGATTACAATATTGTATTTATATTGTGGAAGGAGGAGGGTGTGGAAGATTCAGGGTCCACGTCAACAACTCATATAAGAAGACATTGGTGGAGTAAAGTAAGTGTGCTCCTGTCTCAAGCGAACAAGTGCGCGCGTAAGAGAGGGAGAGAGAAAGAGAGGCGTTTGTCGTTCCTATTACATCTCTTCACTTCTGTCGCACACTTTGAACGGCACAGTTTCATCTCCGGATAATTACATTACCTAAGGCCATGAATATACGGCGCGGGAGAGAGAGAGAGAGAGAGAGAGCGAAATGTCTCGTTTTGTGTTCCGGCAAAACGACAAGAGATGAAAGGCAAAGCACACCGAATAGCGCTAGTTAGCACACCATGGAAACCTGTAGTGTTCGGCGGTACCTAAATTACAACGGTACCAAAATACCGCGTATTGTTTTTCATACGAAAAAAAAAAGGCGTTAAAATTATAACGATAGTTCATTTTTTAGTCCTTGTTCATAGGTCTCAAAGCAGTGCAACAATCGGTGAAAGATTAACAATGGTAAAATTGTAATTCGCAACAATGCACAATAGTGGAGTCAACTTTGGCAGGGCTCGTACATTACAAACGAAGCCATTTTCAAGAATTTTTTCAAGGCTTTCCCAAGGCTAACGTAAATCAATTTCAAGGCCCTTTGCACAGAAGACTTTCAAAATTACCTTTTAATTTCAGCATACGAGGAAGACATCACCTAACAGCAAGTGAAGCATTATTTGCTCAGCTGCCCCTTCCTGCAAGAATTGCTTGCACTGCACGGCTCCTCGCTGTTTTCTGTCCCCAGTCCAACCCGAGTGAGTACTCTTCTCAGAAGAAGAAATAGATTCGGGCTGACAAACTGTCCCTACTCATTTAATTTTACACCCAAATTAATATTACTGTTGTGCATGGCATTAACCTCATTCCAAACGAAGTACACTCACAAAACTCAAGACCATTTTAAGGCTACGACAGCAAAAACTCCAATTCTCAAGGTTTTTCAAGCCTTGAATTTTCGGTTTTCAAGGAATTTAAAGCCTTGTACGAACCGTGCTTTGGACTTCTTCGGTTTGGTTTATATTTGCTTTTCTACGTGGCTAGCATGTTAAATTCCAGTTTTAGAAAGCAGTTTTTTTACATATAAAAAATAACCTTTTACAAACATGTGGTGGAAAAGATATTTTAAGTTTAAATCGGAGGGCGCGGGAATCAATATGTTTTTCCGCAAACACCAGCTATTATCAACAAAACAAATTCTTCAATAAAATATCTTATTATCTCCACCGAGGGGGGGGGCGCCTTAGTAACCTATAATACCAGATATCGCCTCATTCATAAGTACCGGGAAAAACCGACTACTAGGGTACTGTATCTTGATACTGGCACCGGCTGATAAATTTCTGGTACTGCCCAATACTGGAAACCAGAATAAAAGACGCAGATCGTTGAATACTACAAATTAAGCAAGAAGAAGGCGACAGTCAAGGTTCCACTCTGGGAAAAAAATGAATTTACTGAAAATAAAGAAAATTATCAATCGTTGTTTCAAGATTAGTCACCAGCGAGACCTCATCTTTTAAGACGTGCAATAAATGCATTTAAAAGCTAAACTTTTAATTTACTAAATAGAAGGCTTTTTTAAATCCCATTCGATTTTAAAAAGCAGATAATCTAGATGATAAGATCTAGATTAAGGGTTTGATTAATATCTCTGTAATAGTGTGTGGTGCAGTGGCAACCCGGACCACTGCACTGGGACTGAGGTTGGCGATAATGACCTAGCTGTCGAAGCGCCATTAAGCCTCAATTCCCCCCCCCCCGTTGGATTTTGGGCCTAACGCATAAAGGGTTAGGCCGCAAAAAAAAAATGTTGGTTATTGCGAACAGTTTCGGTGTCCATTAGCTACCGTCCTCACACCGAATATACGGAAAACTCAACAACGCACCACACGATAATACAACGAATTTACGTGGTTGACCACAATTAAAACGCAACATAAAGATGGAACGGAATGAAAAAAAAAACGGTAGTAATGAAAAGATTGGAATGGGAAGAAAGGGAAAGCGTGAGTCGTAAAAGGATATAAAACGGAATACCAAGAAAACAAGTTTTGTATCCTATTCGCCTTCTGGAATTTTTTTTTTTGGACTTCCATAATAATGTACCTTGACCGGTTACGGTGTCTGATCTCTCATCCTTTTGGCTTGGAGACGACCACTCTCATCCACGTGGTGAAGTTTCCTTACCTTGTTCAGGGCCCCAAGAGAGCTCTCACAAAGCTCGCAGTGCGCGTTGCTACGCAGCAGTTTTTCTGCTTGATAGTGGGCCTAACATTCGGATGCAATGATGCAACACAGAGTTAAACGAAGCGCACAATAAAATTTTCGCCCACACCCCTATCTTTTAACTGCGTATTTAACTCGTCCGTAAATGAGGTGTGCGATATTCTGGTGCATTCAGGGTACTACTGTCTTATCAATAAAATAGGGGAGAAATGTTCTCTGCCTATTAATCACCGTCCTCAGATCGAATGAATATTTGGACTGAGGACGGTGTTCAATGGATACCGACGCAAATCAAAAATATGATTGCAATGAATTTTATGTACGTACAATTTTAAACGACATGGTTGTGATCAGCTGTTGTGTCTTTTTTTTTTAATCTGCCTTAAGTTTAAACGCCAAACGAAAACTTTATGAGTCGCCAAACGTTTGGACTGCGAGCGAAGAGATTACGAGATTGAATCCCAAAACTGACCCCATGTACACATGGAACTTCACAAAAAAAAAAAGAGTCCCCTGTGTGTACGTAACGACTAATGAAGGGGTAATAACTATAATCGTGTGATAACCTTCTATTCTTGTGTCTTATTGGGAATCCGCATTTATGTAACCCTTCTCGAGCCTGTTTGGCTTTCTTTCCTGTTTGTATGTAAACGTAATTTACAAATGTTGACGACTGTCGCACAGATGTGTGACAGTCTTCAACATTCGTAAATTACGTTTACATATAAACAGGAAAGTAAGCCAAACAGGCTCGAGAAGGGTTAAATAAATACGGAAGCAAGCCTATTTACGTTGCCTTTTGGACTTGTATGTCAAGACTGCCTCGCGACCTTGAAACCAAATTCCGAGGTCCTACCGCTGAGCCATACTGACACGGCCTGGCAGTCTGACATTTAAGTCCAAAAGGCAACGTAAATAGGTTTGCATCCGTATCGATTTACGTTTACATACTTAATGAATCCTAGCGTGAAAAACTATAGGTCCGCCATCTTTTGACTGTGGGGGGGTTTGAGGTTTAATGGCGCGTCGACAGCTAGGTCATTAGCACCAACCCCAGTCACAGTGCAGTGGTCCGGGTTGCCACTGCACCACACATTACTGTGGATTAGCCTGAAAAAAAAAAAGCACATCGAGAGAAAAGTCAGGTGGAGAGAACAGGGACGAGTTGCTCGAAAATAACGAACCTCGAAAAGGGCATTAATTTAGTACTAAAATTTTCACTCCCTGATGTAAGAGCCCACAAACAGCAAAAGTAAGAAGAGACATTTAATTTTTGGCCATTGACTGCTTGTCTTGGTCACAATATAAAAACACATATAGGCCTACTATTAAAATTAGCAGGTGAAGCCAGAGGCTGTTTAATTGACATCCGACATCTTGGAATGACGTACACATTCCAAGATGGCGGGTGTCAATTGAACAGCCTCTGGCTTGAACCTGCTAATATATGTATTTTTATATTGTGACCAAGACGAGCAGTAAATGGCCGAAAATTAAATGTCTCGCACAACTTTTGCTGTTTGTGGGCTCTTAGTCTATCAGGGAGTGAACTTTTTAGTACTGCAACCTGCGCCTGCAAATTTAACTTGTTGGATATTATTTTAGCGCAATCGCTAGCCATGCAACGTTCAAAAGTAACCAAGATACCTTATCAATTTTACGTCATTTTAGAAGTTCTCGAGGGACGTGTAACTCTCCATAGAGGGGTTAAGGAACAAATTTTTGTTAAGCAGTGGCGACAGCTCTGAGGTGACCTGTTCGGACCAAGACAAAGGTCTCCAGCAAAGAAATACGACGACTGTGAAAAGCGCTATTTAACAACAAACCCCCATGACCGTACCAGACAGCAGGGCGGCACGGAGCATGCGTACCACTCTAGCTGTATGCATAACCATTTTCCCTTGCAACCATCTTAAGTCCCAAGGCCAATCTCTTACACCCAAAAAGAGATTTTCCCCGTCCTGCATCTGAGATTGAGGTTTCTTAATTCCCCACTGAGGAGGCGTTGCAAGAGCTATTTGCCCCCTTAACATTCGACCGCCTCGCCCTCCAACCACCACAGCCCCTCCGGTCCCCCCCCCCCCCCTGCCATCCATCACTGGGGTCGTCTTTATTAGCCTGCGGCGAAACGAAGATCCCACGAAAGCACACCTAAGGAAAGACGCGGCATAAGTTAATATAGGAACGGGCCCCCATCTCCTAGCCCTTATGAGCATGCCTCAAAGTTAATTTTCGTTGCGGCTAATGTGACCAAAGGTTAATGCAAAGACTCCCTCGGACTCCTTCTCCCCAATACGATTTTTTTTTAGAAGGGTAGTTTAGTTCCAGAAAGGCGGATATGTAATTGTGTAACTGCTTTGGTGTGTATACCTTCCTGAGGACCTGAAGCTAATCGTGCAATTTTTTCAGCGATGACAGAATGAAGAACAAAACTGCAGGGACATTTTGTAGAAGGACAGACACGTAATTGTTTGACAGCTCTAGTGAACCTTCCTGAGGACCTGAAGCTAATCGTGCAACTTTTTCAGCGGTGACAGAATGGAGAACAAAGACTGCAGGACCATTTTGTAGAAGGACGGATATGTAATTGTGTAACTGCTTTAGTGTACCTACCCTACCTGAGGATCAGAAGCAAATCATGGAAATTTTCAGCGGTGGACGAATGAAGAACAAAGACTGCAGGACCATTTTGCAGAAGGACGGATAT
>JAHWFP010105249.1:0-29040 GCA_023313725.1 Lithobius niger | reverse complement strand
ACGTTTATCAAATTCCCTGATTTTTCCCTGACTTTTCCAGACTTGATAAATTCCTTGAATTTTCCCGGGTTTCCAGGTAGAACGCCTCCCTGAGAATAAACACTACACATTAACCTTAATGTACCAAAAATGAATAAACCAGATAAAGTTCATATTCTGGTGCATGAAGAGAATTGTTCATCCTTACTTCACAATAATAATACAGACAACTGTATCAACACATGTATAACCTATTAGAAATAAAAGAAAATACCAAATATTTAGGCCTAAATATTGATACATACTGGAATTTCAAAAGTCATATTAAAATTATAATATAAAAACTGCGTATTGCCCTTGCACAAATTTTCAATTAAGATATATTTTGAATGAAAAAAATAAAATGAGTTTCTATGCAGCTTGGATTGAAAGTCGCATTAGGTACGCAATTATACGGTTATGCAATACGTCGGATGCGAGTGCCCAGTGGGCCACTTTTGGTAAGCATGACATGCTGCGTGATACGGCAGTTTTTGCTATGTTTTAAGTTTAATTAGAACCTGATGATGGAATAGGTCAAATTCCGAAACGTTGTTTTGATTTACTTGCGCACTTAAAGGCATTAAAAAAAAAATGATGTCACACAGGTGCTTCTTGTTTCCAGTTATCGCCATGTTGGTCGATTTCTGGTTGATTTTTGCAAATTCCCATGGACAACTTATATCCACAACAGCCACTCGCCAAATGGCAGGTTAAAATAAGTGGACAATGATTAAAGTTTTAGTTCTTCTGACCAAGCCGTGACCTTAAAAGAAGCTTGGCACTCAAAAGAGCCATACTTCGGCAACCGTAAGGGTGCGATGACGCAACGACTTTCCTTTACATTTTCTCAGCTAGAAGTTCATCGCGACGGCAAACGTGTCGTCGCTGTGGTAATAACGCCACCTAGACTAGCTATATCCGGTATCGTTTTTGAGTAATAGCTTTCCGTCTTATATTACGACAATAAGATAAAGAATTCCTCCTGAAGAAACAATTTTCCCAGTCGCTTCTGAAAACACATTATTGACTGTTTTCGTTGCGAGTCGGCAGCGTTAAAACCGCCGCCATTCAGATGATTTCTAGCTTCTACTAGTTGCGAGAATGCAAAAGCGACTCGTTACATAAGCGCACCCTAAGGGCTGGTTTGCGCAACGACAGTTTTCTCGCTCACTAGCTTTTACTTGATCAATACTAAATCTGATGGCTGCTTCTCGCCTTTACCGGAGTATCCGGCTTTCGAGTTGTCTACGCGTATTAGTTACCATGGCAACGGCGCAGACGCATATCTTCTCCTCGTGCCTCGTGCGACGGCTTACGATGCTTGCAACATTTGAGCGTCGATTTATGGCAACAAGAAAACAATTTTTACCGCAGTACAAGACGACGGACTGTTTTTTGTATGCCGGCATTCGATGGTTTGTCGTCGATTCGATAGCCACGAAATGACCGCCATGTTGAATTTTGAATTCTGGCTGCGAGAAGCTATTTATTCTGCCGACGTTTGATCATTGCTGGAAGCTGTACTTTGAGAGGGAATAGCAAATTTTGGAAATGGCTTGAAATGACAACAATCTTGTAGCAATGTTGAAAATTACTGTAGCACTTTGTTCTTTATCCACGTTGTTATTTTTAATACATACAATTTGTTATCTATTACCGCAGTCATTTAGTAACAACGGGAAACTAATCATAAATAAATAATGGTTGACTAGCAAATAGCATTCGGCAAGCGAGAATGACTTGTTGCATAAATGCGCCCTAATAACTAGAAGCGAACTGTTTTGAGCGTTGCGTTTAATATTTTTGGGACTCCACAGTCAATTTTTTGCTTTTATGGTTTTTTTTCCCGTTGCGGTGCTAAAAAGAATGTAAACAACAAAATAAAATAAAAAAGAAAATAAAACACGTTGCCAGTAAAGACGTACACGTGATGAGTGCTGAGTTTGAAATCGAAAATGCGAGTAATTCGATCTCGCGCTCGCTATATAGGCTTGGAACCGACTACTTTCACTCGTCTGTTCTTGCTCATCTTCTTCGGGGGTACCCGGGGATCCCTCACAAAACTTGCGATGCACGTCGGGCCTTCTGGGCCTCTTTTTCGCCTTCTGATTGGTGGCGGTCTGCAATTTCTTAAAAAATTTATTTGCAGTACAAAAAAAGCGCGGCATGAGGGAACCTTGTGAGTTGTGCCAAATGCACGGAAAAAAATAAACACAGAAAAAAATGCGCAAGAAAAACACCAAACTACAAATAAGGGCCCACATAAGACATATCAATAAGATCAACCGTGGACAAAAAAACTCACAAAATTGGTTACAAAATTGGCAAAGAAAGAGCATCCTGGAGTCAAAAGTTCAAAAATAAAAATTCGGCAGAGCAAGCAAAGGCAATCCACAGCAATCAAAAACACTTCAACTCCTTCTAAACGTCACTCTCAACCAACCAGAGCTTCGGTTTTTATTTATTTATTTAATTTTTTTTATTAAAAGTTCATTATGGGGAGTGACACGTAAATTAAGCGTAGATTGTGCGGTAAATTGACCAGTTAAACCGTTTCGCACAAACAAAATTTCAAATATTTTTCCAAAATGATTGGCAAAAGCAGACGAAGTCTTGTAGCGGAAAAATTATCAGGGTCAGTTCTGTATAATGACTTAAAGTAAATGAAAAGCGTTACGAATCGACACATCCTGGAAAATGCTCTCTTACTCTCTCCAACTTATAACTTTGAACTATTTATAGTTTTTAGCTGGGAAAATTAGGGCTGCATAAATCAAGCCTATGTGTGTAGAATAAATCCTCGCAAAATGACAGTTGTTTTATCACGCAGTGAGTACACCATTGACATCGGAGTATCAATGCACAGAGGAAGGAGGACCCTGAGTGCAGGCCTTTATCCCGTCGGAAATGGTTGTCATCGGGAGTTGGGTTCGAATTCCTGGAGGGTATCTGGCGAGATAGGGTGGCCGGAAGCAGCTACGGAAGCGCCGGAAGGGTTGGCGATTAAGAGCGGGGCTCGACCAACCTCAAAATGGCCAGTCTGGCGGACGGATCGCAAATTGGCCTTTTGTCTCCTGGCGCAGGGAGAATAGTGGTCACGTCAGGAAAAAGTCCACGCGCCGGATAAAGGGTCGAAACTCCCTTAGGCTCCGGAAGGAAAGAAGAGAGGGGAAAAAAACAAATAAAACAGCAAATAAAAACAAGACATTTTGGAGATGAACGTAGAAATTCTGTCCAAGCAACACTCATTGGTTGTAAGGATCTCACACACATTTTTTTTCTAAGCTGTAAGCTGTCTTAGCAAAACATCGTAGTGGAGCAGTGTGGTTGGCGGAAAAGTGTGGTGGAAGGAGCTGACGCAAAACCTCTCTTCTCCGCAGAAGATGTAGCGCTCCTGAATGACAAAAAAGATTCATGGTTATAGAGCTCGGAATGAGGAGGGGAAGGGGGGGGGGGATAACGGGGTAATTTGCGCTCCTAAGCTGTCAAAATTGCACCTAGGTGGCGTGCCAGGGGAGAAAAAAACGCGTTTCTTAAATCTGAAAATATTGTAATTTTTAATGGGCTCTGCGTTACAATAAGATCTTCAAGTAAAACCAAGTTAACTAAATTAACGTTATGTTCACCAAACTATGTAGAATTCTCTGGGCTGAAGTTAAAGTGGCGCTATCACCGATGGAAAGGAGGCAGAATCTAGCTACATCTAGCGTATCTAGCACTTGCCTACATCAAGTTGTTAAGAGTAAAAAAGTTGGTCTAGTTGAGCGTTGCAGTCATTCAAACATGAACCAAGGAACAAACAGGGCTTAAAACCAGTCTAGTATACGTGCCCTTCTTTACACCCAAAAACCATGACTTTTAACCCCTACTGGACTGTAGCTTTTTGACGCGCACCCAGCCATGGCGCCAAAAGGAGAGAGGGTCAATTTTGCTAGGTAAATCCTATCGGTAATCCTAGGTTCTTTTACATGCCACAATCGACATGAGCACGAGACAACACAGGGCCCTTCTCTGCCCGACAATGCCAGTGGTGGCTGAGACCGGATTCGAACCCGGGACCTCTGGCACTGGAGACGACCATGCTAACCATCAGGCCACCTTGCCCCCAACCCTTACTGGACTGTCAGGATTAAAAGTTCTCAATCATGGTGTCATATATCCACTCGGGAGAGGTTCGGATGAGGTCCGACAGAGGCGACCTTATTCTTACGTATCAACTCCTTTCTAATCTTTTTTGACTTCAACTCTTCCCCTATGTTTTACTGTCACTTCAGCTTCAGTCGCGGTCACAGTCTCAAACTACAGGGTCTGACTTCTAGACTCAACTGCCCCTTTTGCTTTTTGACTGAGCGTGTGATGCTCCCGTGGAACAGCCTACCTGAGCATGTTGTTTCTGCCCCCTTGCTGAATAGTTTTAAGACTAGACTTGACACTTGGTGGGTTTGATCCGTGTTTGTGGGAGTGGGTGACTTTGAGTCTCGGCTCGGCACCATCATTTTCTTATCTTATCTTGAGCGAACTCATTTGAAAAATGTGACCTAATTTGTCTTTTAAGGAGGTGACAAGTTAGGTGACATCTCCTTAACCAAAAATCAGCCTTGAAGGGGCAGGGCTAATTTTAAAGTCCCACGCGCAAAATTAGCATTGTGAATGATCGACCCCAACAAAGGGAACATCGGTAGCCGAGTGGTTAGAGAGCTGTCCTCCAATCCTAGTGGACGCCGGTTCCAATCTCTCCCCTGACCAAAGTCCATTAAAAAAAAAAATCACTGACCCGAGAAGCAAACCTATAAACCTTTTAGGGCGATTGTGCATTCGTTAAAACGAATCTTTGTGCTACCGCGTCTGGTATCATAATTTCGCAATCTACACGAGCCCAAGATCTCCTCCAAAATATTAACGAGTGGGAAATTCCTGTCCCGGGAAGTATCGCCTGCCACCATCGACGCCGATACAAACAGTTAGTTGACACTTTAATTGTACCCAATTAACTCAAGTGGCGTATCGAAAGGTGTGTGGCTGAAATTTCCGACTGGAACCCAAATTTTCCGGACTTGTTTTACCTAATTTCATTTATTGTTTTGTCCCACTGTCGATTTTTACGACTCAGACTATTAGTTGACAATGGGAGGGGGGGGGGGGAAGGGTGCAACCACCTTTTAGGGTGTTTTTTTTACCTACCGTTAGTCAATCGATTGCTAAAAATCTTTTCTAAGAACTCCGTTTTAGCGACTAGGAGATGATCTGTATGGGATTACTTTCGGCCCATCCCACGCCATATTAGATTTCGCAAGCTTTGATGTTGAAATTACATTTGAGTGACGACCGTACTCGCGGAAGTTAATTAAAATGAATGTAAAGCCCTAATCAGACTGGCTGCTGGCGGCTGCATGGCGTCGCAGGACGGTTGACCAAAGACGTCAAATCGTCAATAAACGCTGCTGGAGTGCAGCAATTTTGACCTTGTAGGTTCTTAGTAAGGCATCGTTTCGTACGAAATATTCTTCTGTCTGGGAAGGGCTTTATAGTGTGCGTATCTTTAGTCGTGCACTTATTTTGTGATCGGCTACGTCTTCCTGGAGGAGGCGGCTTTAACCGACGGCCGCCATTGTTTTTTGTAACTACTTTGGATATCAACAAGGCACTCTGCGACTAAACCGTACAATCGATTATCTATGTTCATTCTGGGGCGAACTCAAGATGGGCCGCGGACACTATAAGCTTGTGGCACACTACTCCGTCTCGTTCCGACGACTGACGGCAACGGATGTTCCAGCGCACATTGCTTCCGTCGCTAAACGTTTCAGTCAGTACCGCTGAGCTTTTAAATTTGATCGCGCCCAAATTGGAAATGCAAATGAAGAAAGATCTTAAGTAGGTAATTAAACAGAAAGCCGTAGTAGATTAGGTATTAATTCTTTACGCTTGGGCATGATGACATTTAAGTACAGAAGGCAACTGAAATAGGTTCGCATCTGTATTTGGTAGGGGAAAGGCGTTGTGCGCAGAAGCGTGATAAACGACGACGGCCGTCGCCTGACGGTAGGTGCGTACACTTCTCTGATGCGATCAGTTTTTGACTGAATGGATTCTGCCTCGACAATTCCGTCCGTCAGCCAACGGGTCGTCACGGAACGGGACGGAGCAGTGTGCTATACAAGCTTTACCCCACTGAGTTCGTGCCGCAGTAACGAAGGCCTACAATTAAGCACTGAACAATCCCCCGTTGGGCAAGGAGGCAAGCTAATTTAACGCTATAACATAGCCGTGACAGAAAAGCCACCTTTAAACACGTCGATTAGTCAATTCTGAGAACAAATAAAAAAAAAATAAACACTTTGTATATGACGTTGGCTCCGCGTTGGTGGTGCTCGTGAAGGTGTCTCGTGGCAAAGGGGAAAAAGGATCGCTCATGTGACGACATGGCGACTGAAATCTAAATCCTGGGGTCGATCGATGGATCCATGTTTGTAGCCGAATCATAACTGAACAACGCAGAAGCAACAAGAAACCTTGTAAATTATCACTAGGAGCAGTTGGAGGAGGCAAAGTACGTTTACAACGGGCAGGTATATACCTACGCTTTCACTAATAAGGACCTAAAGGTAGACCATAAACGCTGATAGACAGTTAGCGTACTCAGACTACCGAGAGGGAAGGGCAACTTTTGTAAAAGGGCACGCTGAGGTATTTATCTTCTGGGGACCTTTTTTTTTTTTTTGCTCGACAGTCTTTTTTTGTACCCTCATTTTTAGGCTTGTCTTACTTTTTGCTCTTTTGTGCCCTTTTCCTGGCCTTCTTTTGCCCTTTACAGGCCTCTAAGCCCTTTCTCTGGCTCCAGCACCAGCCTTTATCGGTTCAGAAAACCAAAATATTTCATATCTTTTTTTAAAAAAGGGCAAAGAGGTCATTTTTTCCCGAAAGGGCAGGGGCAATGCTTCCCCCCCCCCCCCCTCCTCTACTGTGCACGCCACTGCTGATAGAGCAGTAGACTGTTCCGGTTATACTAACTAATAGTGCCAACGGGTTTTATGGGAACGGAGGAAGGATGATATTATCTGTCCTGCTGTCCCCTGCCCCCTAAAGAGTTCATGGTTTTAAATATTATTGTCAGCGAATTCACTTTTGAACATCGCCAACTTAGTGTGTTTACTAAAGTTGCTTTTAATTGTGTGACTTCTGGAGCCATTGATCTTGAAACTATACCTAGCCAATGTAGTAGCTTCCTGTAACGCATGGGCAGAAGAGCTCCACACATTTCTAGAGAATTCCGGAGCAAAATATGTGACGTCACACGACTTCACCTACCGACTTGTTTAGGTATCCAATCCTACAAGTTTAGGCTACTGATTGTCACTTTTACTGACTGGACCCCATGCGTAGCACTGCCTTTTAGACAAGAGATGCATTTTGCAATTTACGTTGCAAATTGTTGAAATTGTATAAATGATTAGATTAAACACTTTCATTATGGTTTCACAACCAAATCATCATCCACGAAGAACGTTTGTTAATTTAGTATGCAACAAATATTTTAGAGAAGAATGGTGATGGCGGTGTTAACAAAAATGAATCGATACGACTGGATACTGCGCAAACGTTTAACTTTTACAACAATGCTCCCCCCCCCCCCCCCCCCGTCCCCTCCTCACCATAGCATTTGTATATACATTGATAGGCTGAAGTTACAAAGATTTTCTCACCAAATATCGTTGTTAGATTACGTAACACTACCATTTGGAAGGCAGAATTGTAACCAATGTGCAACCAAAACTATATGACGAACGTACAGGATTATTTCGGTTTTTTTTAAATATGAACTCAGTTGTTGAAAGCAGTATAAAACCCGAATGTTGCCACTAACTGTCAGTTTGGAAATAAGACATCAGTGAAAATCATCTACATCATTAAGGGCGTACAATGTGCGTGTTTGTACATGGTTACTCCTTTGGAACCAAAGAACCTACAAACATGGGAGTAGGACCAAACGAAAGATAATTAAATTGCGCTCAGGTTAGGCCTATTTTTATCGCTGTAACTTGATATTATGACCCTCAAAAATTCGAAAAACCCTGAAAAAATAACGTCAAAGTGTTTTTTTTTTCAGACCCTCGTGATGTTTGTTCATGACGTCATAGTTTCTTCATGCAGACCTCCTCGAGCGAAGCGAAATGATCTGGAGAAGGATGCACGGAAAAATAACCTTGAAGGACAATGTATTTTGCAAATAATGTGTATCAACTGACTTGATGCATGGAAAAAACAGACCCATAGAACTGGTTTTAAAAAGGCGTCATTTTCTTGGATTCTGAAGCACGGAAACATTCGTGTTTCTGAAGCACGGTAGTGCGTGGATTGAGCGAGCAAAGCGAAGCGATTTCCACGTAAACTAAACCTTTTCAATGTGTGTGTCTCGCTTTGCTCTCGCAATCTTTCCTCTCTCCCCTTCGTAGGGGATTACATCTGACGTTCTGCAGATGTTTCTCCAAGTCAGGGATCATCAGAAAGTTAAGTGATAAGACGCCCATGGAAAAATCTGTACTGAGCAGGACGTAAAGAACAACAGTTTTAAAATAAGTAAAACAAGAAAACCCATATAAAGTGTATACTAACACAATTGTCTGTACTTAATGTTTGACGTCAATTGTAAAGGCTCGAGCTCGCTTGGTCTTCTGCCGGGTGCTCCCAACAATTAGGTATTAACCTTAAATTCATTCCGCCACCAACTCTCCAACTCACCGCATCGAAAGGAAATTTTGGCCATTTTAAGTAGAAAGTTTCCCGTTTTGTCCCGTTTCCCCAAACTTAACATCAAACCGGACCAACCCTGTTATCTTAGTGCCTCAACCCTGCTATTTTCCCTTGCTGTGAAAACTTAAATTAACCAGAAATTTACTAATCCATCTCGTCCCAAGTAAGCCTCATGTCGTTTGGTATTCCATTTTAGGCCCTAAGCCAGGGTTAGTGTCGCCCTAGAATGTCAGGCGAGCCGGAGCATACTATCCGAGCTCATGTTTTACTATTAAAGCATAACCAAAACTGAACCACGACTACTAGCTATATTCCACCAATTTAGGTTAATTTGGAATTTCCACAACCCCCTGATAAGCACCACGACATGTTTTCATGCAAGTCCTTTAACTGTGGGATTGGCACTTGGGGAGCTGTCACGTATACTAAAAGCCCCTACGACAAGCCATATGACTCCGTAATTAATGAGTAAAAATTTGGTACGCCCTCGTGCGCCTGGAAACAAGCTATAAAAGTTAACGATATTAGTGCCACTAGATGGCGCCACGGAAAAATATAAAGAAATTCCCCTGGCGCCATCCAGTGGCACTAATATCGTTAATCTTTATAGCTTGTTTTCAGGTGTACGGGGCATACCACATTTTTACTCAATAATGTTAGAGTCACGTGGCTTGTTTGTAGCGCTTAAAAGTGTTGCTTTGTGGATTCCTTTGCTTCCTGCGAGAGAGGACTCGATAGGCCTAGATGCTGCAATGCTAATTTGGTGGCAACCGGCCTTTAAGGCATGTGGTAATCTTCTCACACTAGCACGACTACAGGTCTGGAAAAAGGAGCATCATGGAATATATTATTGGCGAACAATTTGAAACAACAAAATATTGCTACTTTAAGTTTATTTACATTTATTTATTTTTTTTTTACCTGCGTATACTTAAAAAATAAATAAATAAATTCAACGCGCGGAAACGAATGATTAAAAACAAACAGACACGCTGAATACGACGGAAACACGGGATAAACCGAAACACGTGCTCCATTTCCAAGCAGGTGTTAGTTTCTTCGTTTAGTGCAGGTTCCATCCGACGTGAATCCAATAATTTTGGCGTT
This sequence comes from Lithobius niger, assembly GCA_023313725.1. Taxonomy (NCBI): domain Eukaryota; kingdom Metazoa; phylum Arthropoda; class Chilopoda; order Lithobiomorpha; family Lithobiidae; genus Lithobius; species Lithobius niger. The sequence goes on along the minus strand of JAHWFP010105249.1, from coordinate 19,161 downwards.
TCCGCGTCCCATTTAAAATAATTTCCAGCAACAGAGGTTTGAAATATAAGAGATGACAGCCTAGCGAAGAGCAGTCTAATGACGGGTTTGGCAGCTTAAAGTGACCAGGAAAAATGATAGCGGGAGTCCGGGAGGGTGGGGGGTGGGGGGAGCAGTGGTTACAAAGTTCTTAACTTCAGCACGTGCCTCACGAAGTACCAACTACGCCCCATCTGTAGGAGTTTATGTATCGGTGGTTTTGCCAAAGTTGAACAACCTACTCATTAGAGAAAAAGCCTATATACCTTATACGACGAATCTTGGGGCTTGACTCCCTTGTTTTGCATGCCGCGTGGAGTAACTGTGTGCGATAACTTAGTGGCTCGGAGTGTGGAGCATCATAGGGGCAATTTATTTACTTTTAAACTAGACGGGCACAACAAAGTTCTTTTCCTATGTGAGGTCCATATTGATAATACACTTAACGCTTGGCCAGGTTAACCCCTGTGAATAGGTATGAGTTGAGTTCGTCACGATTCTGGCTTTAGGCTTGGTCATGATGGATTGTTGGCCGTTTAGCGGGATGGACATTCATCTCCGGAAGGGCGTTACTCAAGATATTTATTATTATTTTCTTTTCGCAGCTTAAGAAAGATCGAGCAGTACGTCGCCTTTTGCTGTCTTGACCGATTCTCGTTCCAGTTGGATCATCAGAGCGTTGTGTATAGCCCAGGGCCGACAGGGAGTGCAAGGGGTGGACCTGCTCCCCAAGTCAGTTATCAGGGGCGTAAATGGATAAGCTATTTAAAAAAATATATTAATTTTTAAACATCTTTGTTGATGTTTTACTAGGGGCATGCAGAGTGGGGACGTCCACGCTGTACTAGTAGCATCATATTCCATCCCGTGTCACAAGGTATGGGATAGAAGCTGTGGGTTTCTCAGTGTTGAGGGGCCTTTTGACCACGCCAAAACTCACTCACGAAGTTCAAATATCACATTTTCAGCAACAAATTCTCGTGTCTTGTTCACAGTAACCCCCCCCCCCCCCCAATGTTAAAAAAAAATATATAAAAATAATGGGAGAGACACGCCCGGTTAATGTTTTGCTGGCTTCGCAGTATAGCGGATCCAATGTGGCGGATCTAGCAAAACTTTAACCGGGCATGTCCTCCCGTTATTTTTCTTTTTTGTTGGGGGGGGGGGGGGTGGAGGGGGGGGGGGGGCCGGGGGGGGGGGGGGTATTGTGAACAAGCGCAAAAATTTGTTGCTGAAAGTTTAGTATTTGTACTTCGTATGTCATTGTGAGTTTTGGTCTGGTCGGAAGCCCCTTTAACACTGTTTCTCCTGCTGCTCACAAATTAATTCTTCAACTGTGGATTTCGTTTTCCTAATCCAGGCCAACTGATTCAATGTCGCCAAAATTTTATTTTACCAAAGCGATACTAAAAAGGCATCAATTTCCTGGCACGCTTGCCAGGAGGTTTGAGACCCACGATTCCTAACGCAGTCGGACTTGACTTGAAGAAACCATCTCCTTCCTAGCTTCATCGTCATTCAACACCGTTGCACGTGAAGCTGCTGCATGCCTGGATGTTGAAACCTGTACTTGTATTATTAACGTGGGTTATCCCAGAAAATAGTTACGACCAGTCGTTCTACAATTGGCCGCATGAGGTCGCGATTCGGAACGGGAGGTGGACCACGCGGTATACATAATCACGGACACTCCGTCCAGCACTACTCCTTCTCCTTTATGCCACTCCTGATTATACTTATTTACCCACTTTAAAAAGAGGGTAAAAAGCCTCTAAAATTTCTTTTCGTTTCCAGTCCGTTTGGTGACGTCATAGCAGTCAGGTAAAAAAATCAGAAGTAGTAAATAGATTTTAAAGCTTTTTTAGTTATTTACTTTTTGTTTTAAATTTACCTAAACATATTTTCCAGCCTCAACATTTGCGCACGACAAATTTACTATAAATTCATGAGCAGGGAGAAAAGCAGGACGTACACTGACTTCCTGCAACCCCCCCCCCCCCCCCCGCTCCCCGTAATTAATTTCTAGGTCCCGCCCAGGGTATCGTTTTAGAACAGGAAGGGGATGGAAGTTTGGAAGAGATTTTTCAGACTTCAAATTAAAGTTTAAGTGAACTAAAGGCGAAAGTAATATTTTGCTTAGGGCCTTACGTGAACTGTGACACGGTTATACTTTTGGAGGCCCCGTGATGGTGTTGAATTTTGTGGCACTCTTATGTGCAGTCGACTGCAAAGTACGTTAACTGTGGATTTGTACTGATTAGATCAGAATGACGCCATACGCACCGATTAGATGTACGTACGTATCGCGTCCCCCTCCCCCTCCGAAAAAAACACGGAATTTGCTTAATGAGGGGGGGGGGGGACCAAAAATTTGTAAATGGGGTCCAAGAAAACTAACTAATGAATCTCTGGGACTCTGGTGGAGTTTTGTAATTCTACAAGCCCTGCAAGTCAAATAATTTTCAACGATTTTAGCTCCTTTAAAATGTTTTAAAAAGTTCATTTGGCGATTTTTTTTAGATGAAGGAAATGCCTTACTTGTTCACCTTTATCAAATTTTAAGCTCAGTTTGGAGTAAGGAGTCGCCGCCCCCCCCCCCCCCCAAGTCCCTAGGTGCTCTTCTTTCATGATGGACTAACTTGTTGGCCACTTCAGCTTCATATTTCCTGTTCTTTAAATTTATTTTAACTAATTTTTGGACGCTGTATCTACTGGTGAAAACCGTGTGTCTCTTTCCTGTACCGATCCGGAGTTGAAAAAGTCGACGGACGGAGGGACGAATTCGTTGCTACAGTCTTTCCATCTATTACCAGCTCTACATATTATACGTAAACTGTGCTGGCACATGGTTGTTAAAAATTTCTTCACCTTTTTAGCGTAAATTAATTTGACTTCACCACTGCATTGACTTTTTTATTAACACTGGAAAGGTCTAAGTTTCTGTAGGTAAAGTGTAAGTGATACCGTGGGTATTTATACAACGTTTAATCTAATTTAAGTGCTGAGCTGTTTGTTATAGAGTAATACTTCACTGTGTTGTTGTTGATTAGTTTTGACTAGATGTCTAGAATAAATTATATTTATACCACGGCTGTGACGTCACGCTAACTCAATGCCATGCTAAATTTCCGTAGGTTAAATTCCGTTAAACGTGACCGGAACTGTGCGTCATCGCAAAAAGTGCGGGTTATTAAGTTACCCCACACTTCTGTCGATAACCCACACTTTTGACACTTCCGGATCACGTGACCTGGAACGCACACACCAACAACTAAATACAGCGTTTAAAAAAGTAACGCAACAAAAACATACAAAAGTAATTACTTAACTTGCCGGAATGTCCCGCATGAAATCCTATCCATGCTTACTCTCACATGTCTGGCCCATAACTAAGCTTATTCACTCTGCGTAACTTCCCTCCCCTTCCCTCCACAAACTAAAATTGAATGACCTTCATTCATACCGATACTCTATTACCGCATTTTTTAAACAATTCTCGCACTACAAATGCACAAAATGAATTCTATCCCTGCTGCCTCTTATCGAATTTTTTCATTTTGAACAGTTTCAAAAACACGAGCGAGCTTACTAGCGTCTGGCCAAACGACGCGACTGTCTCCTTCCCAGCCACTCCCTCCTGCCTCCATAAACTTGACTCAAAGGACTCGTCCGTCTACCACCCCCTCCCCCCACCAAAAGCTAAAATGGAACTACCTTCATTCATAGCAACATGCTGATTGATTACCGTATTTCTTGAAGCAATTTTACAAAACACAAACACAAACATGTTTTAATTAAATACGAGTTAGCTTGACGTCCCAACCGTGGTATAAGTCATTTATTGGTGAGAAATTTTGCGATTATCGATTTTTAATCCAAGGCTGCGATTATTGTCTCTGCTCTCATATACAAATAGGTCTCGTGCTTCGCCCTCTACCTATTTGCATACTTGAGCCGGGCCAATAATCGCAGCCGTGAGTTAAAAATCGATAATTGCTCGTTTCTCACCAATAACTACTACATACATTTTTTTTATCAATTTGTTTGTTTGATACAACCGTCATCATATAACGCCGTTTTTTGGCACCTTAATGTATTGTGTTAAAGTTAAAGTTAAAGCTTACGCTTTACAGAAAACTAAAAGCGTGCGAAAATATCACGTAAACAAAACTAATTTCGTTGACCGTGAGCAAGCTTCTAAACAGTTCGCAGCGATAAGTGTGCGTTTGTCTTCTGGAGTCGCTGACGACATACGGTAATGTAATACCAACGTCCATTGCGGGGGCGAGGGTTGGCTCCAGACACTTTGTCGCCGTTGCGTCCAAACGGTTCATCTTGTCATCATTCAAGAGGAAATAATCAGGGGACAGGTAAACATGATGTCCAGAATGGAACTGGCGATGTCGCGAGGTTATTATTTTTTGTATTCTCACGTGACGGTCAATAATAATTGTCACGCCGGCCGTCATTAGGTACGCAACGGAAAACTAATACGATCGGGTTTTCGTTTGAGTTCGGCGGCCGTCGTTTGAAGTGTTAAACAAATAAAAGAACGTAACCGAACAACGCTGTAAGAAAATACACCGACAAAAAATGACATCAGTCATTTTTTGAATGACGCCCAAGTTTGAAGAGAGTCACAAAAAAAAAAAAAGGATTCATATTAACTTATCTGTTTATCGGATCGTAAAAATCGACTTCTTTTGACAAATGCAACTAAACCGCGGTAAACAACACAGCCAGCAGCAAACAATCACAATTAATGACGTAGGGTAGTAAGCCATCTTTTTGAACCTACGTTTTATTCAAGTGACCTGATTCGGATTCAAACCCGCGAACGAGTCAGTCGCCAATTCACTGGAATGGCGCCTTTATTGATATGGCCGCCACTCTCGCACTAGAGTAAGTAAAGGTGATTCACCGAAGTCGTTGTTATAAAGCTCCAGTCGGGAATAGGACTCCGTTCGGCCGAAAGTGCTTGGTCATAGGAGATGGAATACAAATAAACACTCAAAGGCTTAAGCACGGATCAAGCATAAATACTCATACTCACGGGAAAAAACCGCACAACCAAAACGGACAAGTTTTAAAAATCCAGAAAAAAACTAGCAAATTTTCAGTGGACCTTAGCTGCCACCTTCATCAAGCTGAATACACTGAGTCCTACTTTATCACATATCTTCAGATAAACAAACGATTAACGGCCACTTTTTGAATTTTTCCTTTGGTTCTCAGTGGGCCTTTTCTACCAATTCTGGGTTGCCGACGCTTATAATTGTTGTTGACTCTGCTCTTCCTCTGTGTTGGGTTACAGGGAGGTGTGCCCATTGAGAATGAAGTTGGTCCGTAAGTCCTGACGAAATAAGTTCGACAATTTGGCGGTATGAAAGAGTTTGCACATTCAACAGTGGGGTGTTATTAAGTTCGCAATGTTGTATAGCAAGTGACTCAAGCGCTCGGAGGTGTGCTTCACTGCGCCCGTTCGGCTTGAGTATTACTGTGGTAAGGCCCACTGAGAACCAAAGGAAAAATTCAAAAAGTGGCCCGCGTTAATCGTTTGTTTATCTGTAAATTTGCGGTGAAGTAGGACTCACTCACTGCCTTCAGCCTGATGAATGTGGCGGCTATGGTCCACTGAAAATTTGCAAGATTTTTCTTGATTTTTTCTTGATTTTTAAAACTTGTCCGTTTTGGTTGTGCGTTTTTTTTTCTGTGAGTATGAGCACGTCAGACCAAAGTTACTCAGCCGAAAAATCGGTTTTTACTGTTAAGCACAAATGCACAAATCAAATCCCCGTGGAAAAATTGCATACTGAAAAATAACCCTTTCGAAAAAAAATGTGGTTGGCTACTGCACTCTTGTGATCTGCTACGCAAGTGATGTCTGTGCCTTATTCGTGCTGCCACGCTCGCTGCCTCCAGAAATGGTACAGATCACAAATACCATCAAGGTCTAAAAGCCCACGTATTTTTTTCCGATGGGTGTTTTCCGTAGGTATTTTTACAGGGATATTTATTTTCGGGTTTTTTTTCCAGAGACATTTTTTCCGCCCAGCTCCCTACAGCTCGATTTATTCATATATAGGTAATTGGAAATATTCCAACAACGAAAGGAAAAGAAGCAATTTTAAAGTGAAGAAGCAATTAAAAAAAAAAAACCAGCTAGCTAACGGATCTGCCCACGGATACGAAATATCAAAGAAGGTAGCGCTCAGGACAAGGTAATACATTTTCTTGAAATGTTTAATCATCAGTACTCGCGCCTCGTTCATTTCGATATTACGGATGCTCAAAACGACCAAAGATATAGTTAAGGTCCACATTCAGCCAATCTAATTAGCCTGTAAACTGTTTCGAGAATGGCCTGGAGGTGTCCAATTTCCCAAACGGACATTACTGTTGGACGTTTGATAGCAGGTTGTAGACCCTTGTCCACTCAAAAGAAAATAAAAATCAGCCACACACAAAAAAAAAAAAAAATTGAGATCCACAACAAGAGTGAATTACCAATAATTAGATACAAACAGAAGCCGGAGATGCTTGTGACAACAACAAACAAATACCAAGAAAGAATGAATTGAAAAAAAGACAATTTCCCACAGTTCGTCATAGCGCTTCATCTCCTAACGCTCGATTTAATAGCGCTTTTCTTCGCTAGTTTAAGAGACAGTCTGCAAAAACAGAGTGACAGTCCACCGACGAAACTGTTATTATCGTATAAGTGCAAGTGGCAATTACTGTAAAAAGAGGAAGGAGGAAAAGTTTTACAAAACCTGTTTTTTTTTACTCTCTGGCTTGCGTTGATTCCTATTCTTTACGCTACTTCATCGGTACCAACTTGCTGACCGCTTGCGCAGGAATTCAGGATGCGTTTCTTTGTATGGGCAGGTCGGGCAAAATTTCGCCACTTTGTGTTCGACAATTAATGTTCGAAACTTGCTCTGTTTTTTTTTTATTTGTTAAAAAAATTACGGTTTCGGAGAAATAATTTTGGAAAAATATTGAAAAAGAATTATACTCCTTTCATTTTAACAAATTAACTGGAGAATGCCACAATATTGCGTTGTTTAGAAAAGTTAAAACGTAAAACTAAAACCTATTTACTAAATACACAAAATGATAAATAACTAAATAAATCAGGTGGCCTCTGTTTTGTTATTTTCACGTTTTGTCTTCTTTAAACTAAAAATAAAACGTCACGTCAGCAACCTCTGGTTGAGATGTCGCTGCCAATAATTCCTACTCTGTTTACAACAACTGCTGCGTAAAGTATCTTCCCAAGATTAAAAATATGAATAACAATGTTTTTAACTGCATGCCAAACAATCATGAGTAACGATAGTTTTCAACAATATTTTTTTTTTAATATTGAAAAAGCTGACCATGCTACCGCTGGTAAGAAACCTGACACCGCCACCAATGAAAATGTTGAGGCGCACACCTCTTATGACCCACTGCAACAGCGATCTCTATTCTAATCTAAAAGTAGTAACCATCGCAATGTATGTCGATAGGTGTTAGCTTTTAGGCCAAAAGGTTTAGCTTTTAGGAGTAATTTTTAGCTTTTTGACCTTAGCTGACTATTTTAATTTCTTAAGTATCATCTGCAGAGAAGTGATTAAAAACGGAAAGCCGAAGGTCCAACAACAGTCCAAAAAGTAACGTAAATAGGTTTGCATCTGTATTTTTTGCAGAGAATTGAGTTAGAGAATAAGCACATTCAGTCATTCCTTCAACACACTGTCGAGACAGTACGTTGGCATAGCAACGAGGAATCTTAAAACTATTACACGCAGGCATGTTATTGTTTTCGTTGTGTGCTATAAACACGTCGTCTGCTGTATATCTTACGTTTTGTATGAACTCCTTCGCTATGATACGGCGATCTCATGTTTCAAATTCGGAATTCCCATCGCTAGTGGAAATTCAGAATACGGAACGCCTCTTTCGTCAACATTTTGAAGGGAATTCCTTCGAGCATTCTTTTTCTCAAATGCAGTTAATGTGTGTCGTTAACGGAATCCTTTTGTTTTTTACGGTTGCCTGTCTTCCTGTAGCGGCTAAATGCGACGATCAGATGTTATTATTTCGTAGCGTTAGGTCGGAAAAGGCTATTAGCTACGATGCATGTAGCTACATTATCTAAAGGAAGCAACGATGTTTAAATTTGCCGCGTTTTTTAAAGTTCAGCACTGTGCATGTGCATAAATTCTAAAAAAGTGTAATTTCTTCCACAATAATTGATTGATTTATAGCAAATTCGAGCTCAACAATAATTCTGGTAATTTCAAGTGATGTGACAAATTTCATTCCAATTGGACCATTCGTTTGAGCTCCACCCAGACTACAAAAATGCAACCAACCAATCTACCAACCAACATTTTTTAAGCAAGTGTCGGTTTTAGACTACACTTCGCTGGCTTTGCTTGCTCGCTCCGCCAATTTCTTAAAAAAAAAAAAAAACTAACACTGGTGTTTTTCAGACCAACAAATAAAAACACCGGTATATTTCATACTTCAGCCCAAAAATCAGGCCCGGATTGACTGGGAACGCTGGAGGTGAAAGTGTTAAAAAAAAACAAGTATTCTTCAAAAATGCATTTTTTATGCGGTTTTTATTGACTTTTTTTTTTATTTATTTGACCACTCCGGACTCACGTTTGGTTTCCAGTCTACTTTCAGGTGCGTCGGAAAGCACTGAAGGAATTTGTAACATGAAAGCTAGACTATATTTTTAACTGTTTCAGTTAGTAGCTGTTAATAGGACATTTTTAGCTTGTTCTTGATTTTTACTAACTTTTTCACTTGAAAATATTCACTTTTTTTCTCTTTTATATTTTCACTCAAAAATGCTTTCTCAAGCTAGTAGTTATTATCGCATCAAAATGGTAGTGGTTAGGCTCGTTGAGGAGGAAAGGGGCATAAAATTAACCCCTGTATACACCCCCTTAAACAATTTCTTCGGCCGGCCCGTCAAAAATGCCTTTACTTTTTTGCTTCAAAATTCAAATACCAGAAAGATTGACGGTGCCGAGTGTGTTATTTGAATTTGCACCCTTTCATGACCGCAATCTCTGACGTGTGTTTCCGTAGCTGCCGCTCTTTGGTGTTAGTTAGCTATTAACATAGCGAGTTTTTACATGCCACTGATGTAATATAACCCTTGCTTACGGACTAGCCTTTCTACAATTATTACAACCTAAACTTACACAAACTTACGTAACCTAACCAACCACACGCGTGACCTTCAAAAATCCTGATACTACTTTTTGATGTGTACCCGTTAGTGGGATTACATCACGTATCCACTTCGTTTACAGCCTACCTGAACCAAGGTGTAGGCTCTAAACCAAGGTTTGATTATTTGGGTGTAATCTTAACGTAGGTGTATTTAAATGTAACCCTTGAGAAATTAGCTAAGGAATATAAAAAATCTGGGGAAATAAAGTGTAGCCATTCTGGCGTGGAGAAATTGTATCATGTGGCTAAAGGATTACGTAACTTAGTCGGTTACTGTACTGCTTACCTTCCCTGCTCGGGGTCACCGGTGATTTGGTTAGTGAATTGTTTATTATTACAGGGCAGGGCATAAAGAAAAGCATTCTTAAAATAAATGAAACAAGAAAACCAATGTAAAGTTAGGTTCGTGGTGTTCGGCTCTGGCGTCGCTTCTACTTTCCATTTCATCAGTACAAAATTGGTCTGATGGATGTGTGACAGAGACAAGAAATCTCATTATTGTTGACAATGTTGGTGTGTGGAGACGTATCGAGAGGACCACTGACCTGTATCATTGCTACTGAATTTTTAGTTAACTGTGGCGAATGACATGGCGGAAGGAGAAATTAAAGAAAAGGCACAAGTTATCGTTTGTTTATGAAAAGAAACTTTACGAATGACGCTTCACTTCACGCTGATTAATTGCTTGATCATTTCACTGATCGTTTTTTGTGTGAAAATACCTGTCAGCAGCATAAGAATTGCAACAAAAAATGTCCTCGAGCGAAAAGAAACGCCGAGCCACTCGGCTAGTTACTCATTAAAAAGTTAATACCATGCATGCTAATATTCATTTCTCATTTTAAAAAAATACATTCTTACCTGCTCATGAGAACTGTTTTTTTTTCAGAGAGTGATGGGTGCCATCTTACCGGAAATACTCCCAACAATGATCTCAGTTTCCTTTTGATACCCGATTAAAACAAAAATAATAACAATAATACTTATTTCTAGAAATATGACTGTTAACGATTATGATTGACGCATCTACAAGTTTAGGACTGTGGCCAGTCTGTTTAAAGTAAAAGGCTACGGAATTTTCTATTTTATTGGAATTAATTGCTGTGGTGGGTTCGGCAAAACGGGTACAACCGTTTATCTGGGGCGTCGGACGAACATCTAACTGTAAAATAGTCTAATGGGATAATTGTCTAATATCTGCATAAATAAAAAATCTGGAAAATCGTCTAAACGGAATATTGTATAATGGATATTCGTATAATGGATAAACGTCTAACTGCGGTTTCTGATGTTATATGTATAGCCGCAGCGAGCGCGGCAGTGCGAGCGAGGTAGGGACATTAGAAGATTTTCCATTATACGAATTTTCTGTTAGACGATTTTCCATTATACGAATTTCCAGTTAAACGATTTTCCATTATGCGATTTTCCAGTTAGACGACTTTCCGTTATACTGTTATGCAGTATACGTTCTTCCAATTAAGCGATTTTCCAGTTAGACGATTATCCCTCGCCCCGTCCCATGGTTTCACCAAAATAATTGCGTTTGCATCCTTTTTACTCGCAGAAGATGGCGTACATAATAATAATTTTAGTCCTGTGAGCCAAATACTTTTTGGCTTGAAGAGGCAGTTATTGTTTTTAGAGAACGGGTCTGAACTGTCCAACTACAGTTAGAATCTTGATCAATCACACGTAAAGAAGGTAAGCCCATCACTCGTAATAGGCAAATTTCTAGAAAATAGAGTTATTTTTTTTTTTAGTCGGGTATCAAAACAAAACGACGCGGTGAATAATAGGAATAACTTGTTTTGTCGGTCAATACGGAGGGAATTATTAACGCACCTACTCCACAATTAGTTTGGGGGAAGGGAGGGGGGGGGAGGGAATTGAGGCTTAATGGTGTGTCGACAGTCAGGTCATTAGGCCCGACTCTAATTTCAGCAAACGTGATCATTGAGAGATTGGTGTCCCATGACCGGCTGGTGGAACAATACCGGCGGTTTTTACGTGCTGTTGTGATTTAACAATTGGTAACGCACAACAGCATTTAAACAGATGCAATTTTCTTAATTGTACATTTACTTATTTCAATTAAAAATCATCAATTTTTATCGTGTACATTTGTTAACAAGTAAAGTGAAACTTCAATCATATAACCCTCTTTTTATGGCACACTTGACTTTTGTATTTGAAATTTTATTTTATTTTATTTTTTGTTTGGTTAAAAAGTTGGCTTACGCTAAACCGTTAGCCGACTGTTATAGTTCTTATCGTACGTTCTTCACAGTCCCTTTAAAACTAGTTCCTGTAACTCTAGGCTGACCACGTGAGGTATAAAACCTCCAACTTATGGATATAAAGTTTGACCTGTGCAGTACATGTTTTTTCGTTGCCATTTTTTTGTTTGCTGCCGTGTCACGATGAATAAATCATGGCATGGGACACGGACATAGTCCACCAAACGGACAGTTGGGTGGACGGGTTCACTCCGCAGTCCGCAAGTGAATAAACTACCAACGTGAGATGAATTCTCGAACGTTGCCTCCTAGCGGGCTAAACCAGAAGTAAGGGATGGCTAGAGTGACCCTGTCCTTTGTCACATTTCCTTGCAGGGTCGACGGACAGAGGTCACGTGGCTCTAGGCACCTCATTATCGTGACCATGAAGAAGCTGTAATGAAAATTTATAATGCATTCATGACTTGTAAATTTAACAAGAAGTACCGATAATGAAACTTTATAATCTTTTTATTATCATTTTTTTTCGAATTGTAAACATGATGTTGTTGCATTCTTCAAGAACTACTGCGCAATATTGTCACTGTGGGTTATGGCTAAGGAAATTGCAGCACGATTCACAGACCGGATATTATGACCAGCAAACGTTAGGCTTGGAATAAAACCATATTCATGGTCGTGGTGTATGCGTGGTGAGAGTGCTCAGCTTAGTTTATCGAATTAAGCCGATTAGATCTTAGGAACGAGAAACCGTAACGTGAGAACGTCGTTACGAGACATCCTTGTCAGGATAGAATGATTATCACTACCGTTACACGACCACTCGTATGGTTGCACATCGCGTCCCTATCGCTTTTATTGATGTGTGAATCATCTTTCATAGCAGCTTTCTCCAATCTGTCGCCACCGAATGGAAGCGATTTCGTTAGGTGGTTTGGGATTTGGATGCGGTTTATCTATAAATCAGATAATTTATAAACTTTCACCTCTCTTTACTAGACATCTTCTTGGAAAAAAAATGTGGTAAACTTTTTTTAAGAAAACGTCTGGTAAGGCTCGAAATTGAGCCAGATCAGCTTTACAACAGAAATTAAGATGCCTCAGTTGACATAGTGGAATCACGGAAACCCGAGTGGTGCATAAGGGGAAAAAACAGAAGAAAAAATCGCAAAAACATAAACATGCAATGCTTCGGAGAAAGTCACCTCAGTTATCCATCATAAAAACACTGTATTTCCATCTTAAGTAACCCTCGTTGAACCAGTTTTCAAAATTGATATTCGCACAACAACATGATTACACCATCATCCTAACACAATAAACCACTGAAAACTTGAACGCGTAATACGTTTAACTATAACATCAAATTAAAACAAAATTAACTAAGTAACCACAATTAAACGAGATGAGAGACAGGCCCTGAAAAAAGAGAAGACTAACTTGCAAGGTAGAGGGTGGAGTGGCTCATCTCACCTGTTTTTAAGCTACCATCCATGCATGCTGGCTTAAGATTTACAAATGAACTGTGCTACTGGCGCTAGGATGGAGATGGTGGGATCCGCTAAACAGTTGAGGACGGATTTTAAGTTATGCTAAGTAAAAATAGGAAAAAATTGTGATAGACGCGGTATGAGTATTTTTAAACAGCAAGTAAAGTGATTTAAACCTTTATATTGCAAAACGTTATCTTTTTTTTTCAAATTCCTAAACATAAAAAGAACAAGTCACAGTCGTCAGATACAGGTTTTATACAATTTGTGTAAACCCTGTATAAAAGTCATACTGGTTCTAGATGCTGTTCTGAAGCAACTGCGTGTTTCTAACGGCAGTTTGTAACAGGCTGTTACGTTAACCGCAAGGTGCACCATGAAGCACCTTTGAAGCACCTTTGAAGCACCTTTGAAGCAGTATGAAGCACCTTAGTTCGCGGTGCACCTTGCAGTTACGTAAACGACGTGGCACTCGGCCAGTAGCTGCTAACACAGCTGATGGCCGAGCACGCTGTTGCTGTGCATAGAGCGAGTCCACCAGTTGAAATCAGTTGAAATTCACTTATGCGCATGACATGTTACCGATTGCGTAATTCCTGCAGGAGGCCATTGTTCCAGCGCGTGTAAAAGATGCATTGAAACAAAGGATTGCGGTTCGTTCTTCTAGTAAGACGAACTCTGGAGCTATAACCATTGTGACCAGTGCTTAATATGTAAGCACTCGTTGCGTAGTCTCCTAGCTATGTGGTTAAGACAGACTAAAAATTGAGCATCCAGACTTGAATCTTGCCTGTGTGTCTTGTTAGACGTTGCATATTTTGGGGGCAATCCAAGATTTAAACCATATTTCGAGGCGGTTTCTAAACATTTTTAATTAGGGGCTTGGCTGGTGTATTGACCTTTGGGAGGCTTTCAGTTTACATAGCTGGTACATTTTATGCTTCCGTGCTGAGTTCAACCTTAGGACCGACATAAAATACCCACTTTTCTTCGCAGGTAACATGCCAGTGGAGGATGTGGCCATAGCGATTAAGGCGCTATGCAAGTGATCTGGGGAAGAACCCGGTTCAAATCCGGGTCATGCCACTCCGACGAAACGTAAGTGCATAAAGGTGGCTTACTGAACTACGTTATTTCTAGTGTATGATTTAGCTGTAGGCTATTTTCCAATTTTCCTTAATATTATTTCCAGCGATTTATGTCTATTTATTTCTCTTCGCAGGGGCATAGCGAAGCCTAAGTAGGGCAGTGCAGTCCAAAAAAATCCGACTGCGACCCAAGATTTGCTGACGTCTACCTCAATTTTTGTTTATAGTTTAGCCCTTCATCCATTGGGGAAGCTATGTGGCGGCGGCGGGAGGAGGTGGGAAGTATGAGTTAGGTAAGACATGGTCTCACCGTCCCCCCCCCCCCCACTCATTTCTCCGTGACCACCTCAGTGGCCAATTAAAACTGATATCTTTATGTAAATGGCTAAACGATCCCGGACGCCCCACATAAACGTGTAGCATTGATATGGGATACACTGGTTTATCAACGCTGCCCAGTATTTCTCTGTTACGTAATAATTTCACCAGGGCACTCTTCACAAGAAAGTAAAGTAAAACACAGCGGCTGGCTGGGCTGGTAGACTGATCTTTGGGAGGCTTTCAAATAACTAGCTACCGTGACTATATTTTTTATGCTCAGTACCATGCTTTTATATGTGAATCGGCCTAATTAATCTCCTATAGTGACTACTCTGCTCGTGTTTGAGGTGAGACGAATTCTTGACTGCATCTCGGTTGGCCTTCCCGGTCCATTATTCAAAAAACCACATGAGTGTTTTGTCTTTTTGTGTGCGTCCGCAATTTTGTGTCGAGCATGTATTTATTATTATCATAATGTTGCTTATCCCTAATCATCTTTGCTCATTAAAATCATTAATTTCAAATTTTCTCTAATATTGAAAAATTATTTTTCTATTCTTGAGGATGGTCACATGATCAAACCATGAAAGGAAGAGATCGAGCTTGGCCCTCGAAGCGAATGGACTAGACCGATAACCGCTCTTGAGCGAGGCCTGGAGCTTGGTGCACGGAATGACGTCACTTATGTACGTTCCATGCCAGCACGCGTCAGCCACGATGACGAGAGAACTTTTCGCAAGCGCCTATGTCCGTCAAGTCGTTGGTGATGTCGAACTCGAGTTTTGGTCGATTTCCTGCATCATTTTCCAATTGCTGCTGACAACAAGATGATGTCAACTTAGAGGCCGTAGTTAACTTAGAGATGTCTCAGGTAATAGTGACGAACTTGCTAAATTTGTAGTGTAGCCAAGCTGGTTGAGAATCTGTTGCCGACAGTGACCTCCGGGTTACCTGCGTTTCATTGAAAATCATAGCAAATGTACGACTTTACTAAAGGCTCGAAATGTTTGATACTGAACTGAGTGTCACTTAATTTTAAAAAAAATACCTGTGGGTTATATACTGTAGCGAGAATTGTTAAATGTGCGTGGTTGCTGACCAAACTTGTGCTTCGTGACGAAAAGAGGAGCGGCGCTAATTTACCTTGTGGCATGTTCGAGTGCGACATTTCACAACAAGCAAATTATAAGAAGAGGCGCTGGCCATAAATAACTCTCGACTTTCTTAACTGTGCCTTTTAACAGAAACAAACGTAAACTTTAAACTCAGTATAATGAGTGGTGTTGAGTCTTGTGACGCTAATAAAACCCCTTGAGAGTATTTGTTGTTCATGGCTCATACTTGGTTGAGACCTAACCCCCGTGGTATTTTCCCACAAACACTTATGAATTCGGTCCTCTCGTAAAAATGAAAGTCAGTCCCCCCCCCCCCCCAGACACCCAACAAGCCTTAATCATAACGCTCCTCCTCCATCTCCCCCATAAAGCGTTACATCAGGGCTAAAACTTGGGAAAGAAATATAAATAGGACGTAGGGCTTGGCTGTTGTACTAATCTTTGGGATGCTTTTAATTCACTATCTTTTATTTTTTCCCCCGTCCGACCTTCAACTTAGAAGTGAGGTAAAGGCACCCAGTTTTCTTTCGCAAGGGAGGAAACTAAAACTTGCAGAACTTAGTAGCGGGATATAACATCCATGTTACCGAGTAAGTTGTAAAAGCTTAACAGATGAAGGAGCGCAATTTTTATGCTACGAGTTGACAGTTTAACAGAACGTTAGTAAGTGAACTATGCTCTCGTTAGTGTGAATTCCGAGAAACCAGTAAACTAAGCTTAGGAACTTTGAAATTCGGGTAAGTAACAGGGCTACCAGCCCGGGCCTGTAAGCGCTCGCTGCGTTGGTCCCTATAGCTATGTGGTTAAGACAAGACTGAGAATTGAGCCTGAAAATGAGAATCTTACCTTGTGTGCCTTGTTGGGCATCACATATTTCGGGGGCCATCCGGGATTTGAACCAGATCTGGAGGTGTTTTCTAAATATTGGGTGCTTGGCTCCTGTACTGACCCTTTGGGAGGCTTTCAGTTCACTAGCTGCTACATTTTAGCCCCGGTGCACACATGGGTTTTTAACGTGCGTTGACGCTGCGTTACCGCATTTGCGGTGTGGTTTACGTGACATCTGTTGCATACTGCACACATACCTGCGTCGACGTACGTTGCGTTACGGCTCTTTCCCCCGTAAACGCAGCGTTAACGCAAACGCACCTACGTATCTCAGTGAGTGACTTAAGCGGTGCACACATCCGTCGTTTATCGCAAAAGCGTTACCGAAAATGGCGTCCAATTTTGAAGAAATAGACATGGAATTGTTTATTGGGAGAGTAAAGAAACTATCCTGAAATATGGAATGTTGCTGCAGAAATGATTGAAGACTCACTCATTGGGACGTAACTAAAGAACTTATCTGTTTTTTTTTTTTTTAGTTAATCTGCAAAGGATGTATATTCCCCTGGTACGTCTTAAATCAGTAAAAGAATGTACCAAAATATCGTCGAATTGGTTTTAAAATATATTTTTTTGTACACGAGGTAGGCGAAAAACGCAATATCGTCTCATTGGTATCAAAATATAATTTTTTGTACAGGGATGAGCAAACTGGGTGGCGGCCTAATGCGTATTGGCGTTACTTTACGGTCATGGGTGCATTGATTGCTAAGGCCTGCCACACACCAAATGCGACAATTGTCACACGACGTCTCACGTGAGACGTCGCATTTGGTGGAACGATCCCATAGCCTTTCTGTAGAAAGAGCTTCGCCTTGTTGTCGTGAGACGTCTAAAGACGCCTCAAGACGTCTCGAGACAACGTCTCATCCGGTGTGTGGCACTCAACTCATTGCTATGGTTGTGGAGACGTCTGTAGCAAGGTGAGACAGGTTTCGACAAAATGTCTTGTCGTGCAACCAAATGTCACATTTGGTGTGTGGCCGACCTTAGGGTGGCCGCACACCAAATTAGACGTTTAGTCGCACAACAAAACATTTTGTTGTAACCTGTCTCAACGTGCTGCAGACGTCTCCACAACCATAACAATCAGTTGAGCGCCACACACCGGATGAGACACTGTCGCGAGACGTATTTAGGCGTCTCAAGACAACAAAACGAAGCTCCTTCTGTTGTAAGGGTGGCCGCACACCAAAATCGACAAACCGTCTTGCAAGACGAAACGTCGCGAGACGTCGCATCTGGTGGAGAGAACCCGTCACACAAAACTAGGAGCTTCGCTTTGTTGTCGTGAGACGTCTCGCGACAGCGTCGCAACAGGTGTGTGGCGCTCAGATCATTCCTATGGTTTTGGAGACGTCTGCAGCATGCTGAGACAGGTTTCGCAAAATGTCCTGTCGTGAGACGTTTTGTCGCTTTTGGTGTGCGGCCACCCTTACGTCTGGTGGGGGTCTCTCCACCAGACGCGACGTTTTGTCTCACAACGTTTCGTCGCGATACATTTGTCTGATTTGGTGTGCGGCCATCCTTACGACTCACAATAAATACCCACTTTCTCTTCTCAAGAAAATAAAATAAAGCACAGCGGCTCTGCTGGTAACTGATATTTGGGACGCTTTCAGTTCTCTACATCTATTGCAACTATTGTTTTTTTCTGCTCACGATCATGCTTTGATATGTGAATCGACTCAGTTCCATCAAGCACCTAGTGACTACTCTGCTCCTGTTTGAGGTGAGACGAACTCTTAACTGCATCTCGGTTGGCCTTCCCGGTCCACTAATTCTTTGATTCCTCAAAAACAACGTAAGTATTCTGTCTTTTTCTGTGCGTCCATAATTTTGTGTTGAATATGCTTTTATTAATTATCATAATGTTACTTATCCCTAATCATCTTTGCTCATTAAAATCAATAATTTTATATTTTCTCTAATACGCAAATTTTTCTTTCTGATTTTGAGGATGGTCACATGATCTACGTGAGATCCAAGACAGGAAGAGAACGAGCTTGACACTCGAAGCGAATGTACTCGACCGATAACCACTCTTGAGCGAGGTAGGTGCACGGGATGACGTCACTTACGGATGTTCTACATGCCAGCGCTTTAGCCACGATGACGAGTTAAGTTTTCGCAGGCGCCTAAGATGTCCATCAAGTTGTTGGCGATGCCGGACTCGAGTTTTGGACGATTTCCTCCCCCTCCCCTATCAGATAGCCAACAAGCATAGCAGATAGCAGATAGCCTCCGCGAAAAGTTGTAGAGGTTCAGGGGGAGTGGGCGGCCCTAACGTGATGAAACTGGAGTGTGTGGGAGATGGTTCAGTGTGTGGGAATCAATAATAAAGAAGAGATTTGGCTGGGTTGAATATTTGATGGTTCATTACTGCTGGATGTTATACATAGCCTCGCCTGCCACGACTTAAGCCAAACAGTTCTTAATTACTGACAATGTGATGGTAAAAATACAATGATTTGCTGGGACGTGAAAGGTTAAATGTGGCGGACTGGGGAAATTGGGGGAGGAAAAAGGAATAAATTTCTAATAGTAAGCCCAAAGATTACTCACGGGAAGTTTAGGGTGGAATGCTGGTTTGGAATGAATAATAATATTTGATTACTTAAAATTAACAATATGTTGGCAAGGCTGAGCGCATGCTTAACAATTGGTTTGAACTCGGCATGCACAACAATACAGTGAATTGAATTTCAATAATAGAGGCAGGGCACACTTAAGATCGTCATCCAGGCTCAGCTCAAGGGAA
>JAHWFP010105247.1:0-18892 GCA_023313725.1 Lithobius niger | reverse complement strand
GGATTATGCTCGCCCAGTTATCGAGCAGCTATGTTTTACGTTAAGGCATCTTCAGCAAGATGATTCAAGGAATGGTGATCTACCGATGTTACCGCAACGTGACTACTGGTCCCGGGGTTTTGTTGTGCTTGTAGCTGGAACTGACAGGGTATGTAAGTAATTGGCCGTGAATGGCCATGGTGGCTCCGGGCACGTAAATCATGTTGCGCAAATCTCTGATTACACCACAGTTACCAATGGTCCCACTGTGAACTGCTAGCTGACACAGCTGAACGACATTGCCTCTCTACACGAACCCTTCCTTAAAGATTGGCATTCTCTTTAATCTGGAGCGTGTGTTTAGGATGTATCGAAAATTAGTAATTCAAATAATTTGATACAAAGCTTGCCATTACTGATGCCGATAAATCACATGCTAATGGTTTAGAAGCTGATTTGCTCCTTTGTGATTAAGGGGCTGTATAGTGTCCACGGCCTATCTTGAGTTCGCCCCAGAACGACACAGATAATCAATTGTATGTTTTGGTAGCAGAGTACCTTGTTGATATCCACGATGGTTACAAAAACAATAGCGGCCGTCGATTAAAGCCGCTCCCTCCAGGAAGACGTAGCCGCTCATAAAATACCTACAGGACTCAAGATAGGCCGCGTGTACATTAGAGTAAACGTCTTAAATTGGAATGAACTTTTAACTTTGTAATACATTTTCATTATTTATATCAAGCTGTGGTAAATAGCAATTGTGCAACAAAATAATGCATCAATATACATTTTATGTTCTAGTACGTGTATGTACCTCCACCGTGCAATCCAGTGATTACATGGTTAGTAGTAAAAACCTGATTTGAAACCGTTACTTGGCCCAATGCTTCTTATCATCCTAAACTGGTGGTTTTATTAACGCAACCAAACCCATACAACGTGTCACTGAACGATCTGGTTAAACTTTCAGGGTGTAATCCGTGATCAAAAATAAAATTAAAAATACCCTATAAACATGTGTCCGGAAATGCACCCTTCTTTAGTTACAGCTCCCCGAAGTTAGGGTATCGGAAAAACGAAGCAAAAATATACGAAAATAAAAAATAAAAAAAAAAACAAAGTTATAACAATACCTTGGCGTATTTTCGATAGTCCACTGCTGGGGATGGAATTCACAACCGGTAAAGCACATTTCAAAGCAAGAATCTGAACGTTTTTACAAGTTACGGGTAAAAAACTGAAAACTTTCATAGCTTTCCACCTAATCCTTCCAAATCAATACTAATTAGTGCATCATTCTTCCAATACCAGTGCTTTAAGTTAATGTTATTATGAGGTCTCATAACATTGTGGAGGGGCAGTATTGGGAGTGCAGGGGGGCGGGGGAACGAATCATCTTTGGTCTTTACTGAAACAAACATTACATTAGGGGGATGAGCGGACTAGAATTATAAACTAGAAGAATTAGAAACTAGTAACACATTTGCAACGTTATTGAAGGTCAAATTCTGTATTAAACCCACTTAGCTGACCTTCCCACAAAAGTTAATTTTTGTCAGGTGGGTCATTGCTCTCTATTTTGCCACAATTTAAGCTTGTGTGCCGCATTATTATTTTTTCGCAAGGACCTGAGTTGTGCCAATTACTACAGGTAACTAAAAGATCTGCACACCAAAACATTCGCCAAGTTAATTGCACCGACTAATACCGTACTTCGAAGGTTAAATGAAAACTAGGACATTGTTACTTTCGGTAGCGATGTTCAAGTTTTCATTTATCGTCCAAAGTATTAGTCGGTGCGATTAACTTAGCGAATGTTTTGGTGTGTTGGTATCACTCATTTGAATGGCCGAACCATTCGGATCTTGGCCGCCCCTTTTACCAATTTTGGTTTTTGATATGTATATTTTTTTTAATTTTGTATTAGACTCAACTCGGCTAGCCTGCAGATGTGTAATAAAGTGCCACGTCAACAGTAGCTTGAGTGGTAATTTTTATAATATTTTAATTTCATATCACTCCTTTGAAAGGCCGAAGAATTATCAACTTATTCGCCTCTTTATTAGTTTTTGGTTTTATTTTTTTTTAATTAATTCATATGACTCCTTTGTGTGGCCGAGCTATTCCCAGCTTGGTGGCCCCTTTACCAGTTGTTGACTTTATTTTGACAAGTTGTTTGTTTTTCGTGAATTGGGCGTAGCCACAATTTCTTTGGCAATGTTGTTTAGGTTTGTGACGACACACTAGCGTGTGTCTATTGTGTGCGCGGCGTATCTTTAGTCCTGCAAGTATTTTATGGGCGACTACGTCTTCCTGGAGGAGGCGACTCTAATCGACGGCCGCCATTGTTTTTGTAACCATATTGGATATCAGCAAGGCACTCTGCTACTGAAAACGTACAATCGATTATCTGTGTTCCTTCTGCAGCGAACTCAAGATAGGCCGCGGACACTATAGATACGCACGTCAGTGTTTGTTGGCGTTTTGAGGGGGGGGGGGGTTCTGATGATTAGCTGTTGTCCGGTGGGAGTTGAGTTGGTAGCCTTGGACCTCAGTATGCTAGTTATTTAAGTTTAGTTGTAAGTAGAGTAGAGCGTAAGGCGTTAAGCCCATATAGTGCTCTCGTAGTAATAAATCAAATCAAATCAAATCAGTATACACGTTGTCATTGTTCGAACTTTGGCCGTCCGATCAAAGACGATGCCGATAACACGAACAATGGTTATAGCAATACTTTCGTACTTACGCGCCATCCCACGCCGTTCCCGTTTTCCCCCCCCCCCCCCCTCAAGACTGTAAAATAGAAAAGGTATGCAGTTCGTATCGTACTGTAGCCATTCGTCAAATTTCAAAGCTGGAAGCCTTTCCGATATCTCGGTATCGGTGAATAATCAACCTATGTGAATTAGCATGGGGATGAGCGGACTAGAATTATAAACTAGAAAAATTAGAAACTAGTAACACATTTGCAACGTTATTGAAGGTCAAATTCTGTATTGAAACCCACTTAGCTGACATTTCTACAAAAGTTAATTTTTGTCAGGTGGCTCATTGCTCTCTATTTTACCACAATTTAAGCTTTTGTGCCGCATTAATATTTTTCCCGAAATACCTGAGTTGTGCTAAACTATTCTTCAGGGTATTAGACACTGACGCTATGGCGCCGCGCTACAATGGTTTACAACCTTGACAGTTAAATTGATGTGTTGTTTGTTGCCTAACTTGGCGCGACACACTAGCGTGTGTCTAGATTTGTTAAACAGTGAATGTTAACATAAGTGTTTTTTCGTTGGTTCGTTCATTTTTTTTGGTGGGGGGGGGGCTGCTCTCGTCCATTGTCTTGCTATGTCAAATACAAACAAGCGGTTGCAGCCACTACCTAGTCGCAACCAGTCTTCTTTACATTTCCGCCACTTTTCGAAAATGTTGAGGCGCACACCTCTACCACGTACAGCAACAGCGCTCTGTTAGATACTCTAAAACATCACAATGGCCGGTTAAAAACGTGTTAGCTTTCGGGCGTAGTTTAAGATTTTGAGCATAATTGTCAGCTCGTAGGCCTAATTTTTTCCTGCCGTTTTAATTTCGCAAGTAGCCGCTAATGGAGAGATGGATTTGAGAGTACGCTCATTCATTTACGCCCCACGGTCCGGAGGTTTGACGATGCCGTGGAAACGTTATTTTAGGCCTAATTCTTAATTTTTTTAGTCCTGATTTTTACCCGCCGCTTTAATGTCGTAAGTAGCAACTAACCGAGAGAATTTGGTTTGAGAGTAGGCCTATTCATCCATACAACACGACGTTGAGACTATTTTAAATGAAGCTAATGTGTGTCGTTAAGGAAATCATGTTGTTTTTACGGTTGCATGTTTTCCTGTAGTGTTTAAATGCGACTATCAAGTGTTATTTCATTGAGTTCCGTCCAGAAAACTTATTAGCTAAAAGGAATGAACGATGTTTTAATTTGCGGTATTTTTTATCTCATTTTTGGGCGCTGCATGTAATGTTGAAAACCGTTTGTCTGTATCTGATACCGTTCTGAAGTTGAAAGAAAGCGTTGGCTGTACAGAAGCCTAAAATGGACGAAAAGGCAAAAAAGCGTTGGCTGTACAGAAGCCTAAAATGGATGAAAAGGCAAAAAAGCGTTGGCTGTACAGAAGCCTAAAATGGACGAAAAGGAAAAAAAGCGTTGGCTGTACAGAAGCCTAAAATGGACGAAAAGAAAACAAACAAAAAAAGACAACCAACGTAAAAAAAATCCTGCAGATTTATTTTTTATTTTTGTCGTGTTAAAACCACACATGATGTGACGGGTTTGTCAAGATCAGAAGCATATAAAAAAAAAAGTATTTAAGTATATCAGAAAATCCTAGCAGTAAAAATAAATCGGCCCAAGGTATTGTTTAGTGCAGTCTTGTACACTTGTTATTGTGTCGAAATACGTTTCAGTCTTACCTCTGTAAGTTGTATAACCTTTTGCTTCTACAAATGGTTGACTTGGTTTGGGAAATACGAAAGTAAATAGGTCGCAATTCTTCCCATTGAAAGCAAACATCAGACAATCAGTGTTCTGTATGCAGACAAACGCGCATTGCAAGAACGAACCGACCGTTCTGGTGTTCAGAAGGCCTCCTGAAGGCTTGCTGTCTCTTTCAATCACAGTTGGCCTTGTTGTGATCCATGCTGAATTGTCAGCTATACTCTGATATACAAAGGATAAGGTGAAAACTGTTAGAAAGCTCGAATTCATGGCGTTTTCCGAAAGAAAAGACGAGACACTAGTACGTCACTTCTACGATGTCAATAGTTGACAGACGTGTGTGTGCTGCCTCTCAACGTAGCCTAATGAAACGCCCCTTAGATCTGATTTTGCCACGGACCTCATTTCCCAAGATTGATTTTTGCAGCACATTATAGTTGCTAAGTTATAATGACAAAGCGTACAAACTGTCTGTATTGCTTCATTCTCGTTTCTTCACACGTATGAAAATAGCCATGAGTAGTTAACTGCCCTAATGGTTGGCGGCCACCCTCTCTTGAGAAAATTGGTTTCACAATCGTTCGGTTTTACGCTAATTTGAACACGCGATAAACTGCAAGTTCTGCATCATTTTT
The DNA here is from genome assembly GCA_023313725.1 of Lithobius niger. Classification (NCBI taxonomy): domain Eukaryota; kingdom Metazoa; phylum Arthropoda; class Chilopoda; order Lithobiomorpha; family Lithobiidae; genus Lithobius; species Lithobius niger. The sequence goes on along the minus strand of JAHWFP010105247.1, from coordinate 13,795 downwards.
TGCATGAGTTTCTGGCGATTTTTGTTAACCTCTTCCCCCAGGACTTTGACTGCATTTCTGGGGCCCTGGGGCAAAGCTTCAGACAGGGTTCCAACATCACATTGGATACCTGGGAAAGTCAGGGATTTCTCTTTTTTTTTGGTCAGGGGAAACCTGGGAAAGTCCAGGGATTTCAGAAGTCACTAGGTAAAGTCAGGGGAATCTATAGGCCAACGGAAATTATTAAGGAGTAATTATTTAAAAGGCGCCTTAGATTCGAAATAAAAAATCACAAAATAGATATAAAAAAAATTTTTAAAAATTCTTTTTTCGTCTTACTGTTGGTTGACCAGCGGTGGCACTTTCGCCCTTCTAAGCGAGCACCCTGTACTGGGCAGTCAGCATAAAATTACAAGAAAGCTGCCAAAGCTGTTGAATGATGTATCAAAACGATTCGGGGCAATTGATAGGGAACTTGGTGAGCTGAAGAAACTACGACGCAACCTATATGATACAACCTGTTTCGTGCTTTTAGGTTTTGTATCAAATGTCAGGGGGAAATCCAGGTTTTTTCTGGGAAACCTGAGAAAGTCAGAAGAATTCTTTAAGAGGGTTGTGAGGGAACCCTCTTAAAGAAAGAAAAAAACTATGTGGCGCGTTTTCTTCTACTACCTTCGATACCAGTTCTTCATTGAAAGGCTTGTTCACGCATGCAATGCCTTCACCTGTTGATTGTTCGATTTTACTTAATTCTTTCAAATCTCGCTTTAGCGACTTTTAGTGTGTGTGGTCTTTTGGGTTGGATGGGTGCGTACCCCGTGCACCGCCTTTTTTTAATTCTATCTTTTGTTTTTTTCCCCTATGTGTTAACTCTGCTACTGTTCTGGCTCCCAATCAATGCTGGGCCCGGGGAAGTGCACCAGCTCCCCCCCCCCTTCCCCCCTACAATTGTGCCCCTGCCTTCCACTCCATTCGCCCAGAGGAGGTAACGTCAGCCGGTAACGCGACTGATTTTGTATTCCAATGGCTCGTTAAGCGAAGCCAGTAGTGACTCCAGAGAAAAAGATCGTCCTCGAAATTATTTTGCTTTTTTTTTTTTTCCTTTTTTTTAAATGAAAAAAAAAGTTGTCAACAGTAACTAATAATGATAAACAACCTTTCTAAGCTAATAGGTTTTGATATCATAACGGCTACAAATGCTTCGTAAACTATTTCAGCCTAGTAATAAGTTTAATTGCGGGATGCAAGGAATTAAAAAATGTACTACCCAGATAGTAACGGCATTTATTGGAGTATTTTCTTCGTAACTTTTGGTTGTACGCCGTAAAAGAAGGATCCATTTTCAGTATGCGGTAAGTTCAATCATACACAAATATATTGCGTTGAATTTGTTTTGTGAGGTTGTGTATGGGGTGTCTGTTTGTTTACCCTCGTTCTACCACTTCCGGTCGCCTTACTATAGATTAGGGGGGGGGGTAATGGCGCGTTGACAAGGTATGTCATTAGCGCCAACCTCAGTCACAGTGCAGCAAGAGCTTTCGGTAGGTAGGCAATAACCAAGACAGCACATTTTCCATGCCCCAAACTCGTGCTCAGGGTTGGCGACGATGGTCACCAACCAGGGTCGCAAAGCTTGTAATTTAGAAGAAAAGCAGCTGGATTTCCTTGTGTCATTTTGTATTGAATTAACTGCAAAATCATCCCTGATGAATTCTGAGCCTCGGTGTTCTTAAATATATTAAAAACAATGTCCCTAAGTTGCGAATTCGTAGATTTTCCATGTCGAATGTTACAATGAAGTGGCCGACGACGTTTTGTCTGGTCGAAGAGAAATTTACCAGGCGTGATCAGCGATTGTTTTTTGACCAACCCATTCCGAAAATATGGAAAATTGATGAGGAGTACACATGATTTTTCTTTTACGAATATCAAGCCTCGGTACTGGGATACACGTAGTTCTGGAATGGAGGAATTCTTCCCTAGTTACCTTGCTAAATTCTTCCCCCAAAAAAACAAAATGATGTACAAAACGAAATATGTTTATAAACATTCCAGTTTTGCACTGAAAGCAAATATAAGCAATCGGTAAGGCTGTGTTCATAAAGCCGTAGAAAGATTGTGGTCTCCTTCCATCACAGTTGGCCTTGTTGCCATTCAAGATGGATTATCAGCTATACCTCTCTGTACGAAGGATAGAATAACTGGCAATCCTTATTTTCGTGACTTATTTTGTAAGAAAGAAGAGCTGTTCTAAGTTTTAATTTACATCAACGATCCAGGCCCTTGGGCAGGAACAACTTTTAGTAAAAGAGCACAGTGGACCTTTTTTCTGGGGGCCTTTTCTGTTTTCTCTGTTTTAACTCATTTTTTTTAGCCTGTTTTGCCCTTTTCTAGCCTTTTTTTGCCCTTTTCGCTTTTTTACACTTTTCTTAGCCTTTTATGCCCTTTTCTTAGCCTTTTTGCCCTTTTCTTAGCCTTTTTGCCCGTTTCCAGACCTCTTTAGGCCCCTTCTCAGGCGCCGCTGCACCAAGAAATGTCGACACAAAAGGACCATTTTATTTTCCGAAAAGGGCATTTTGCGAAAAGCGCAGGGGGTGTTGTTGCCCCCCCCCCCCCCCCGTGCACACCACTGAACTCGTCTGTCATGCACATGCATAAAGCCGCCCCTTAGATCATACTGTCTGAACAAGTCAAACGTGACTGCGCAAACCCCGTCCCCAAAATTGATTGGTAGTTACCAAAACTTTGTAATGACAATAGTACGTTCAAGACTGACAGACCGACAGAAATTATAAAGCTAACATGCTTCTGATATCAAGACACCGGATGGTTTCGATACTATCCCAAACTTTACGAAATAAAGTTTATTTTTATTGTAATTTATGGGTTTTATATCTTATTTTTTAATTTCTACAATTAAGTTCACACATGTTGACCCCTTTACTTTTATTCATAATTTTAATATTACTAAGATTTAAATATTTCTTTTAACAATTTTTGGTACTTTTTTACCAATTTTTTTAGAGCGTTTTATTATGTTTTAAGGTAAACTATTATCTGGTAATTTAGTCAAATATAACAGAAATAAACCAATATGGAAGATATTTCAAGGAATATCTTCATGCCCTTATTTGATTGCCTGACTTTGATTGAAATGGGCAAATTCATCTTTGACTTGGATTGAAATGGGCGAATCAGACACTGACTTGGTTTGAAGTGGGTGAGTCAGTCTTTGACTTAGATTGTAATGGGAGAATCAGTCTTTGGATTGGAATGGGCGAATCAGGCTTTGATTTGGATTGAAGTGGGCGAATCAGTCACAGATTTCGATTGAAATGGGCGAATCAGTCTTTGACTTGAATTGAAATGGACGAGTCAGTGTTTGACTTGGATTGAAAAGGGGAGAATCAGTCTTTGACTGGATTGAAATGAGCGAATCAGTCATAGCCTTGAATTGAAGTAAGTGAATCAGTCGCTAACTTGGATTAAAATGGACGAATCATCTTTTTTCCTAGCGCGTTAGGCCTATTCGCTGCTAATAGTCTAAGCGTAGCACGTAAAATATTATGTTATTTAAATTAACCTTATATAGTCGGAAATAAATTAATAATAACTGCCTTAAAACTTAGTAAAATGAACCGTAACATTTTACTGTTTTAAATCTACGACACCATACTTTTCATTAAAAATAAAACGCGTTATTTACTGTGGTTAACGCGCCGTGACTGGTAATGTTCGTCCAACAACAATCGTCACCATTTTACGATAAGTCGAGCTGTTTTCCCGCAAATTTGCATTGGACCGTTGGGCAAACAAAACTACTTAGGAGACGCTATATTCTCGTTTCAAATACAACTCGAGCGTAGTTTAAGTGTCGATAAATTTTTTCAACCACTCCTTACATTTCCTAGCCGATAAAAACGACCACGCGCAAGTGCTCGGTATTTTTTTCAGTTTCGGAATGCAACTCGTGATTGAGAAAATTTATCGAGAAAATAAACTATGCACTCGTGAGATATTCTATCAGATTCGAAATGTAAGGTACTTATCGTTTAAGTGGTTTCTCAGTGTTTTGAGCTTACTGTATATCCCACATATTTTCATTCCACACAAATACCAATTTTAGATATTTTTCATACATTAAGTAACAATTTTTTTTTTACTTCCTATTTTATTTTTAAAAAAAAAGTTGTACAGTGTAACTTCTCCGTCAGAGAAATGAAAACAGTCCAGATCATAACCCAAGAAGCAAACCTAACGTATAGCTGAATGTATTTCTAGTATCATAAAACAAAGCGCGACAAACTATGCACAGTACGGAACTGTGAGTTAAACTCGGAATGTAGAATTTTTCCCCATTGCCCAAAAACAAAAGTAATGAACTTGGATATTTCACAGTAAGGAAATCGCATTCAACTCGTGGCAATCTCTTCTTAATGCCCCCCCCCCCCCTTCCCCCAAAAAAATAATAAAACCATTTCACTGTAAGGAAATCTGATTCAACTTGTGGCAAGCAGCTCTTTCTAACGTTCAAAATCGCAACGTGAAAAATTAGAGCATCTCATAGTAGGGAAAGCTATTTCAACTCCTGGCAATCTCGTCCTAATATCGAAAAACACCGTAACAAACTAAGGCATTTTACAGTAAAAAAAAAAAATCAAATTCAATTCATATCAGTCTCTTCCTTAACGTCCAAAACACTACGTAACAAACTGTAGGGTATTCCACAGTAAGGAAATCCCACTCTAGGCACACAATGCTGTAGGACAAACTAGTGCACATCTTAATAAAGGAAGCGAATTCAACTCTTGACAATCTCTTTCTAATATCGAAAAACACAATGTAACAAACTAAGGCATTTTACAGTAAGAAAACCGAAATCAACTCGTACCAATCTCTTCCTCAAATCCAAAAGCCCATCGTAACAAACGAGCGCAAATCTTAGTAAGGAAATCGCATTTCACTCGTGGCAATGTATTCCTAATATCTAAAAAGCAGAGCCTACAAACGAAGGCAATTCATAGTAAGAAGTCGCATTCAACTCGTGGCAATACCTTACTAATGTTCAAAACACAGTGTAACAAACTAGGGCAATTCACGGTAAGGAAATCGCATTCAACTCGTGGCAATGTCTTACTAATGTTCAAAACACAGTGTAACAAACTAGGGCAATTCACGGTAAGGAAATCACATTCAACTCGTGGCAGTGTCTTACTAATGTCCAAAACACAGTGTAAGAAACTTGGGCAATTCACAGTAAGGAAATCTCATTCACTCGTGGCAATGTGTTACTAATGTCCAAAACACAGTGTAAGAAACTTGGGTAATTTACAGTCAGGATCGCATTCAACTCGTGGTGATGTCGTATTCATGTCCATAAACACAGTTAAACAAACTAGGGCAATTCACAGTAAGGTGAAGCATTCAATTCGGGGCAATGGCTTACTAATATCCAAAAACACAGTGTAACAAACTCGGGCAATTCACAGTAAGGAAATAGCATTTAACTCGTGGCATTCTCTCCCCAATGTTCGCAAAGGTAACAAATAGAACCATAACATAGGACAGAAAAACTTGTGGCAATCACTTCCTGACGTCTAGGAAGGCAAGGTTTAACAGTTAAGGCATTTCACAGTATACGAATCGAGTTGAACTAGAGGGAAACTCTTCCCAGTATCCAAACTCCTTGTGGCAAATGATTTGTACGTCTGTTGGTTGGGTTTTGTAGGTTGTGGGCTTTTTTTGCCATCGCTGTAAACCCAGACCTTTAACAACATCGATGGTTTCACCGTTAGCCCATTCAAAGATGCCCAACGTGCCATTGGATCTTAAGCCGATTCTCATTCCATCACAGTTGGGGAACGAATTTCCAAACAGCCGGGTCACTTCTGCCATGGTCTGGAAGGACTGAAGGTCAGACAGGGAGGCCAGCCGTCCTCCAAACTGTGTCTTGCAGGCTACATTTCCATCGGCGTACAGGTAAGTAGCTTGGAGAAGCTTGAAAATTTTACTGCGAGCTGTAATGGAAATAAATTAGGATTAGAGATAAGGTCGTCGACCTCTATAAGTTAGTCACTTCGTTACGGGAGCATGTTCTGACAGAAAGCACTAATCAGTAGCGTTATACGCACGATTTAGTAACATCATCATCAACTGGGTGCGCTTGGAGGACAAACGGGAAGAAAAGCGCGCTGTTTACTACGGTGGCTTGTTGGGACACACAACAACTTTTTTTTTTTTCATACACAAACTTTCATGAAACCGAAACTGTGGCGTTCCAACACAGGATAAAACGCACTACAAAAGCACCCGTGCCAGTGATCATCTTTCGGTTTCATAAGAAGTTTTGTGTGTAGAAAAAAAAGTTGTACGTCCCACTGCTGACGATTGAGGACAGCGAATATCGTGAATGTATTTCATGAAAGTGTTAGCTAACATTTGCTATATGCGATTTGTAAAAATATAGCGAATTGTTGTGGCAGTTGCAACAGCGCCATGGCTATTTACTGGTACCTTTAAACTCTAATGTAGACCAGCTTCAGCCACCCATTCTTCTCCCACCCATTCTGAATTCCCATTCATTCTCACCCATACCACCCATTCTGAATTCCCGCCCATTCTCACCCTTTTCCAATCTCAGTCCATTCTCACATATTCTCACCTATTCTGAATTCTCGTCCATTCTCACCCATTCACGCCCAAACTGAATTCCCTTCCATCCTCCCAAAACGAGCTTGAAAAAACTCTTAGTAGATTTGATACCCTAATTACTTCATATTCTTACCTTTGTACGTTACGTATCCAGTCACATTGACAAAAGGTGGATTTGCGACAGGAAAGGTGTATGTGAACAGGTCGCACACCTTTCCTTTTATGGCAAACATCGAACATTCTACGTTCTGCGAGCAAGAAAATGTGCATTCGAAAATGCTACTGACTGATCTGGTGTTAAGAAAACCAGTTGCAGGCTTCTGGTCTTTGAGCAGCAAACTTGGGTTTGTCATCATCCAGGATGGAGCATCAGCTGTGACATCATGTAAAATTAGCAGGATGTTAATGATCGTAACTGCAATTATTTTCATCATGACTGCTGTTTTTTGCTGCCAAGTTTTCTGATGTTTAGCAATGCGCTTGGGAAAGCTGTCCTCTCTTCTCCTTGGTAGGAAGCGTTAGTTTTCTTTGTTCTAACTTTCGATGAAACGTGCAGTTTTTACTGTTTTTCGGGTGAAGGCTGCTCTTTTTTATGCTTTTGGGGAAGTCTCCTATGTGTGCTTCGTTCTGCGTTCAGTAAAGGTGCACTTTGTTCTGCTTTTGGGAAAGCTGAGGTTAGGTCTCAACCGTCGATTTTTCCTTCTTATTAAGTCAGTTCTTCTTTCTGCCTTTTGGGAAAGACTTGCCTTCGTGTTGCCTTCAGTAAAGATGTAACTGGTTTTGTAAAGGCGGAGTAAGTTCTGTACAGTTAAAATCTTTTTTTCCCCTCCGTATGGGAAAAACTGATGCTCGTTCTATTTTTCAAAAACTGCGTTCCGTACTGCTGTCGCAATTGTCTGCTTATGGCACGATGTCACACCCCAAACCTGCCGGTGTCCAGAAATTATCAATCTAAACTGCCCTCGATCGCGTAATGAACTGGTTCTTGCGAAAGCTTTCGAAATGCAGGTTGGGTGAGGGGTTGGGGTGGGGGGGGGGGGGGGGAAAAGACGAACCCCCGAAAATTTAAACGGACCTGCACTTAGAATGATTTTTTTTTGCTCGTTAGCTGGGAGAATACTGTGAAAGAATCCCAGGATAACGCTTTTGTGAATTAGGCGTTGCTCAAAAACTCATTTACGCACACTGTGGGCTGAACACACGTTCCGACGCACGTCTCACCTGTCAACCTGTCAAGTTCAGAATGTCAAAGTATTGATTTATTTTTACAGGCGGTATTTCGTGTACAAGTCTGTGTGAGAGCAAAACGTAGCGTTTACTATGGCGTAGTATGATCCTTAGCTGTAAAGACACAATGTGTCAAGTCGTCGCCATGCTTATACAGGGTGTTTCATCTCAAGTGTTAATGCTCAATATCAATACCCTAGTATTGCAGGTACGTCGAACATGGCCATGGAATACGTTGGAACAACCAGGGGGCCATCAGACGGTTAAACCGAAAATGACCTTGATGACTGGTTTCAAGGTCAACGAAAAACTAACTCCGGAAATAGCAGAGATAGGGGCATGATGTAAATTGTAGACTTGTAGAGGACGAAGACATGATGACCTCAACAAAGCAAACAGAACAAAAAATCGGTTCAAATGTTAAAGAGATACAGTAAAACCAATACGGGTCTTGCAGCCCCATTGGAGGACTTGACCACAACGCACCCTGAGGTAGAAACACAGACAGGCACCACTGTAAGTACAGCAACAGATTAGCAGGCAGACCTGGTGGATCCATGAGAAGCCTGTTTGCATTAATCCCTGAGGTAGATATTTCTTATTGGTGCCTGCCTGTGTTTCTACCTCAGGGTGGGTTGTGATCAAGTCCTCCAATGGGGCTGCAAGACCCACATTGTTTTTACTGTATCTCTTAAGATGAAACACCCTGTATACCCAGATAGGTGTAATCGTTTATCATCATCTTGGCAGGCGACGTACTAGCGTGTGTCTTGATACCTGTTTTCATTCTTTTCGAAGGATAAAGTCCTTAAACGCGGGTTGCCACCAAAAGGTTTGGAACATCTAGCGTCATTGAGCGCAATCTAATTATCTCTAGCGCTTTCTCGTAACCAGTAAAGATATGCACAAAGAAATATCTTTTAACACAACAAAGAAGCCACTCTGAATTATTGAGTAACAATTTGGTACGTCCTCGTGCACCTGGAAGCAAGCTGTAAATGTTAAAGATATTAATGCCACTAGATGGTGCTACGCTTGAATAGAAAGGAAATACCCTGTCGCCATCTAGTGACTGTAATATCGTTAACCTTTGCAGCTTGCTCCCAAGTGCACGAGAACTTCACAAATTTTTACTCGATAATTACATCCATTTTGACATGCATGTTTGACTTTTGGATCACTTACACAATAACTAAACACAAGAATTGCGGTAAGAATACGTTAACAATTTAATTACTGCATCACGAAAACACGACACGGAGGTCGCCATTTGCTGGAACGCGTAGAAATTAATGCCGACAGACGGATCTCTTCGATTTCGACTCGCAGCCGATTGAGATAGCCGTATTGACTATGAGGAGCTCAGGCGTCTGACGGCCTTAGCTGGCCACTACACTGCCAGCCAGCTAAGGCCGCAAGACGCTTGAGCTCCTCACAGCTAATACAGCTATCTCAATCGGCTGCGAGTCGAAATCGAAAAGTGACATCTGTCGGCATTAATTTCTGAGCGTTCCAGCAAAACATTGGTGACCTCCGTGTCGTGTTTTGGTGATGCAGTAATTAAATTGTTATATCAGACGTAAGTAACGTATTCTTACCGCAATTCTTGTGTTTAGTTATTGTGTAAGTGATCCAAACGTAAAGCAAGCATGTCAAAATGGATGTAATTGCCCTTTAAGGAAGCAAGTGGCTTGCTTGTTGTGTTAAAGGTGTTGGTTTGTGCATACCTTTGCTTGCTGCGAGAGACAACTCAACAGGTTTAGATACTGCACATGTTAATTTAGTGGCCATGCGCCTTTAATCTCATATTCCCTCAAAAAGACGAGTTCGCAACATTGAAACTACGAGAAAAATGTTTCCCATGTTGCTAGAAATCCATGCCAATAAAGTGCAGTTTATAGTGATCGTTTGTGAACCAGCTTGTGGAGTGATACCAGCAGCGGATTTAAATTGGGGGTGCCCCCACCCCTCTTTTCAGTACGAAAGATAAATAAAATTTTGTTATTGCAGATTAAGGTGGGTAAAGTCAGTTGCCTTCACTCAAATTTCAACGGGCAGGCTATGGAGTTTTTCCACGGCTTTTTTTTCCTTTGGCTTTTTTTTTCCCTTCGGGTTTTTTTTTCCAGTGGCTTGGTTTTTAGCTGTTTTTTCCAGGCTTTTTTTCTTGCCGTTTCTTTTTGTTGTGCGAAAAAGGCTAAACATTTTAAAGCTTTTGCAGGTTGGTTCCAGACCGTGTTGGGGGGAGCTAACAGTGTTTTCCCAGAAGCCCATAGCTGGTGCTCGAGAGGTATGGAACAGAAACCTCTTCCCCCCCCCCCCCTCTCACCCCCAAAGCAAAATTTTCTGTCACTGTCTGCGACACCAATTGTCAGGGGAAAATTATCTGCAGCTAATCTTCGTATGGCTACGTGCATATTTATTGGTTTTTATTGAATAACTTTTCCGTGCTTTATTCTATTGATCTGGCTCTTCCACCAAAAGAAAGGTCTCGTCGAGGCGACTAAAATGGTGTATTCGGAATGTCCAAATCGGTCAAAAATTGGCGAAAGGGCAGAAATTTGGTCAAAATGGCACGTTTTGTCTGCGACTGTTCCAGATTATCTGCGACGTAGTCGCACCCCTTTCTGCCTTCGGGCCCCTCACCTTCAAAAAATCTTAGATCCGTCATTGTTGAATACAACTAGACGAAGGGGGGGGGGGGGATTGAGGCCTAATGGCGCGTCGACAACTTGGTCATTAGCGCCAACCTCAGTCACAGTGCAGTGGACTAGACGAAGAGTCCCGAATAAAGAAAAGAAGGGAACGCCGTTACTAATTTCTGTTAAATTTCTTCCATTGCTACAACTGCATTCAATCCGGCATTCTCTTCATAATCGAAATCTCCCAACAAAGCATTACACGGCCCAAAACCTGTTGCAATGAGGGCAAAATGTTTAAAGAAATTTTAAACCTGTGGCAACAATAACAGAAACAAGGTAGCTTGCAAAGATATGGCGCTTAGAAATGACGTCCGATTTTGCACCACGCAATAAACCAAAGAATTTTAAAAATTATAGTAAGCATGAAAATTTTAGGTTAAAAATATTTTTTTGATCCCAGGATAGCGAAATGTCTTTCCTTCAGTGACGCGGCAACTTCGAACTTTCCCCGCTACCCTTTTTAGTGGTGTCGCCACTATTCCAGAACCTTCGTTGAGAGTATAATTCCCTTATACGTGGAAGAGTACCGATCGTTTTAGAGCACTATAGCTTTTAAAAAAAAAATGTAGAAAATGAAATGATAAAATTGTAACAAAACTCCTCCCGATTTAAAAATATCAATTTCCGGGCTTATGTTACTCATCAATGTTAGGAAAAAATCGGCTGCTGATATTAGGTTATTTCATGAGGCTTAGGAAAGGTAAACCATTCAAGCCGAAATCGTGCTCGAAATTGAAAGTCGCCATTTTGAGAAAAATGTGTTAGCTGGGTTCTGCACGGTTTCGTGCGTCGTTTTCCAAATATTTGCTGGGGACTGAAACCACATAAGTGTGTTGGAAATCAAATCCACCAGTTTGGGCCAAAATGGAAGCCGAGTAGTCCGGAGGTCTGTACGGACTCGTTCGTTTTTTCGAAACAATTTCAGGGGATTGAAACTATATAAACTGTCGTGTTTTAAAGGCACCATTTTTTTGGCAAAGGTATAAAACAACCGGTCACATTTTACGTAAGATTACAAAAGCATCCTCTGTTGTATAAAACCAAAAGTTGGATTGATTTTTTTTTAATTCTTGATTGGAATCGCCTCTCCAAACATGCTAAGGAGGGGTTGATCTATTTCAGCCAATCATATCTCGAGGAACCAGGGGTAGTTATTTTCTGATCACTCTGCACCCAAGAGAAAAATTACTTCACATACGTGTCTTCCTAGGTAAGACAAGTAAAGGCTTCCTAGGATCAAGTAAATGCTTAATCACGTAAATACACGTATAAAGTACTCATATATAGGGTTAATCACTCAAATGTGGGCCTAATTACTCAAATTTAGGCTTAATCACTTAATATAGGCCTAATTACTCAAAGACAGGCTTAATCGCACAAGTACAGGACTAATTGCTCAAATATAGGCCTATTACTCAAATTTAGGTCTGATTACTCAAATATAGGTCTGATTACTCAAATATAGGTCTGATTATTGAAATATAGGTCTGATTACTCAAATGTGGGCCTAAATACTCAAATGTTACTTAAAATAGGCCTAATTACTCAAATACAGGCTTAATCGCACAATTACAGGCTTAATCGCACAAATACAAAACTAATTGCTCGAATATAGGCCTAAATACTCAAATATAATAATAAGTAATTAATAAAAATAGGCATAATTACTCAAAACAGGCTTAATTATACAAATATAGGACTAATTGCTCAAATACTTAGGCCTGCTTACTAAATATAGGCCTGATTACTCAAAGGTAGGCCTAACTACTCAAATGTATAGGCCTAATTATCAAACGTTGGCCTAATTACTCAAATGTAGGCCTAATTACTCAAATATAGACCTAATTATTCAAATGTAGGCCTTATTACTCAAATATTACTTAAATAATTACTGAAACTAAGCATAATTACTCAAAACATGGCTTAATTACACAAATATAGGACTAATTGCTCAAAAACTTAGGCCTACTTACTCAAAGGTAGGTCTAATTACTCAAATGTAGGCCTAAAATTATCAAACATTGGCCTAATTACTCAAATGTAGGCCTAATTATTGAAATGTAGGCCTAATTACTCAAATAGGCATATAATAACTCAAATAAATGCTTAATCACGCTTATATAGGCCTAATTACTAAAATGTAACTTAATCACTCAAATATAGGCCTAATTACCTGTCCCGATATAATAGGCCTCTTGCTATACAGCTATGTTTACGTGCCTACCTAGCTGTGAAGAGATATATTTTATCCGTTTTGCAACTCTTGTTGAGACCTATTTGTTGTGTTTTAGAATAACAATATGAGTTACGTCGTTCGTGAATAAATTTTCGAATTGTATGGGAGAAAAACTCTGTTTAAGTAGTTTGTCAATCGGACATTTGCAAACGCTGCACCAACATAAATTAAAATAAATTAATCCCTCTACTATACACGTAACTTTCTTACGTGTGTGTCAAACTTATTAAACATTATTTAAATTATTTTGTCCAGTTATTAAAAAGGGACTAAACGAAACTGCACATCTTAATTGCACTTGCGCACCATCGAGCGGCGCTGATTTTCAAAACCAAAGCGGAAACGGAATTGCCTGCGGCAACGCGCGCGAGCATTTAATTACGGGCTTCGTCGATGAGTGGCGCCACCTCAGTACGGTGGTGTAACCATTTGTGTGCGTGAGGATGTTGCATAAACGCGCGTTTGGTGCGTTCCATTTTCACGTCCTTGACCTTGCAAACAAACAAAACAAAACAAACAAACAAAAAAAAAAACAATAATAAATAAAGAGAAATCATCTTTATTGCGTAATTTGAAATAACGTAGCAACTGTCACTTGCAACCTGCGTGTAGGGAAGTTGAAAACAGGGTCTGTGTAGAAACGGAAAAACTGAAATGTACTTTACCTGACCAAAAAAAAAAAAACTAGTACGACAAATTAATGTGCACCATCCCGATAACCTCTAAATATTTTAAAAATTAGTAGGCTACCGGTGGTATCTGATTTGCTTTTCATTCTGTAAGAATTGCTGATTTTGACGGGTTCGGATCGGAACGGGTTCGGATCGGATTCTGTTACAAAAACTCACATCAATTTAGCCTAGCGCAACGCGATAAAAGGTGTAAAAAACTTGAGTTTCTAAAAACAAATCGCCCTGCTCCTCACAACAAGAATCCACCACACGGTCGTTAAAATCCACGAAAATGTTTAATTTTCAGGGGATAAATTTCCCGCTTGGTCACA
>JAHWFP010105246.1:17798-34944 GCA_023313725.1 Lithobius niger | reverse complement strand
TTTACGTTGGGAGCCGGCTGAGGTAAAACCGCCGCCATGTTGGAATTTCAGAAGATTTTTAGCTTCTAGCTGCGAGAATGCAAAAGCGAGTCGTTGCGTAAGCGCGCCCTACAACGAGACCTTCTCGCTCGCCGAACGTTATTTGCTAGGCAACCGTTATTTATTTACTATTAATTTTCCATTTCTGTTGAATGAATGCGGTAATAGGCAACAAATTAAATTTATTATAAATAACAACACGGATAAAGAACAAAGTGCAACAGTCATTTTAAACATGGGTACAGCATTGTTGCCATTTCACGATCTTTCCAAAATTTGTTATTCTCGCTGAAAAAACAGCTTCTAGCAGTGATCAAACGACGGCAGAATACATAGTTACTCGCAGCGAGAATTCAAAATTCAACATGGCGTCCATTTCGGGGTTGTCGAATCGAAGACAAATCATCAAATAGTAGCAATGGTCAGGTTTTTTTTTATTTAACCTTTGATCTAATACTCGTTGGGATTGGCTTGGCAACTAATGTAGTAACTTGGTGACATCCTTTTTGGCTCTGATATCACTACTTTGATTGGCTGAAACTTGGCAGGTTCTTTCACCCTTGTGGGTTTTGTTTTAAATATGACTTAACACAAATAAATTACTGAAGTACTACTTCCGTTTCCATCGCATTTTGACTGAAAGACATTGTGGCGTCATTTCGTCTCCTCAAGCGAATCGAGCACGCACGCAAAATGGCGGTCACCACTTGGCGATCCCGCCAGAGCAAACTGGACCAAGAATGATGCAAGACCGATTTTACACTTCATTCTTCTCAAAACTTCTCGTAAATACCACAGAAGTTGTATTTATGCGTTACAAACTATAGTACTCGCGCAGGTATAGACTTTCAAAGTGGATTTTCCGCACAGTTTTCATTTAAAGTTAATAATAATCAAGAAACTCTGAAGATGCAGACAACTCTGTAACCAAGAGTTTTAAAACAACACCACCTGTTGGTTTACAAGCTCGTTGAAATGGACCGAGTTTATTGTGTATATTGTGCGGAGAATTGAACTGGGAATGAGTAAAACCTTGCTTATTGTTTGGGTACCTCACTTGCACTTTGTTAATTCTGAACCCATATAAAAGGATTCACAACGCAGTTGTTATAAGGTTTTTAGTAGTAATAAAAGACGTTATTTTGTGGTTGGTCACTATTTCGATTATCTCGAAAAAAGAGCAGCGTCCTATCCAGCGAATACAGACGATGCGGAATTCAGCGCTTATGGTACACAATAAGAGTCACTGGAATTCACCACTTATTATCTGGACGGTAGAAATAGTTTGTTCGAGGGTTCTGTCACTATTTTTTTTACTCGGTTTTTTCCCCGGCCAACGCGAACTAATTTTTTTATTTGCTGTTGCTCCAAACTGCGTCTTACAGGATTTTACGATCCTTTCGTGCACAGTTGCACAGTTAGGTGTCTAAATATTTTTCTGTACATTGTCCGCATTACGAACATTTCAATTTTAGTGTTGCTGTAAAGATTCTCTCGGAATAAATTAGTAGACCTGTACAAAAAATAAAGGTAAAATAAGGGTGGCGAACGTGTGATGGCACGCAGACCACGCATTGTGTAATATTTGTAATGTTTTTGTTGACTCGCCATGAAAAATAATGGAGACACAAATCGAAAAAATATTCCTTTCAATCCCTCCTTCAGTAAAAATAAAACTTGAAAATATATACATAATACTTAACTAGCGGAGTCGCTCACTTCGCTCGCTCATTCCGCGTCGTCTCGCTGCGCTCGAGGAGATTTCTTGCTGCAACACTTACGATACAGACAGACAGACCTTCCACATAAAAAACGATCAAGCAAATTTTAAGAGTGTATAGTATCGTTTATCTGGAGAGAGGGTCAGTATTATTTTTTTTACGTCCGAGGAATCAAGCAAAAAGATCAAGCAATTTATCAGAAACGAGCTGTTTCTGATGGCAAACGCTGATTTTCGTTCGCTTTCCTCACTCAATCAGCGCAAACATTTCCTCAGAAACGAGACTGAATCAATGTAACCAAGAACCATACATCACTTGTAATTTGTGTTAGTATACGTAAATTTTAAGTAGATTTCAGTTAATTTACTTATTTTACTTAATTATGGGAGATGGTGCAATACAGGAAACAAAGATGTTTATCACGAACTTGAAAAGATGGTACAAGCTTGTGCTGTATTGCGTGCTCCATTGCCAGTAGATTTGTAAGTCTATTTCTATTATCAATTTATGCTTAAAATGTGTCTTTGTAATATTGTATATATCTGTTTTCTTTCCTACCTCATTGTACCTCGTTGTACCCATTAAAGTTCAAAGTTCAATAATATAGAATAATAACTACATTTTAACCGAAACACATTAGAAACAGAAGTAATAGCCGATGAATAAGGGCCACTTATACATATTATACCGGAATTAAAACTCAAAACTTTGGCGTAGGTAAACAGCACAGTTATGAAAATAATAATAATTATTGGTGACAATAAAATGATAATGTATCATAAATATATGTATTTATTGGGATCGCAGCGTTTCGACAGCCTATTTTTAAAAATAGGTAAACTGCCAGCCTCAACAACTTCAGATGGCAGCTGATTCCATTACCACCCAGCGCGTAGCAGGAAATAATAGTGTCTGCAGTTCAACGTGGCCCTCGGCCAATCGTATCACCACGGATGACCACGTGTGCCATTAAAACTTCCAAATAATTAAAGGGAGACCTTCCCCTAGCCATGACTGACTCCTAATCAGTGCGTATAGCGCGTATGAAGATCAGCAATGAAATATTAATTAATTTGCGGCCGAGGGTACACAAGATGTAAAAATGGCTCCTGATGGCGGGTAGACAGTCACAAAGTCACCAAAACGAACAGCAAATTTTAATTCTCGGCATGCATTTGATGCCTTGGTCACAGATATCACGCTAAAATATCCAACACGCTTGTATATTTTAGCGTGTGTTTTGTGACCAAGCATCAAATCAATGCACGCCGAAAATTAAAATTTGCTGTTCGTTTTGAGATCTTTGTGGCTGTTTATCCGTTTATCCGCCTTGAAGAGCAGCAAGTTTACATCTAAAAAAAGTCAAAGAAAATTGTTAACAGCAGACCATTGCAGTATGCTTTGAGGGGTCCGGTCTAAATCTCGACAATAAAAATCCCAACACCAAAATTCCGACACCAAAATCCCGACAGGTTTCTCGTGCTCCCAGCCGAAGTCATGGCGTCAAAAGTCGAGAGGGATAATTTTGCTAGGTAATTCCGATCGAAAATTTCTAGGATATTTTGCACGACACAATCGAAACGAGCACGACGCAGCACAGGACGCTTCTCTCCCTGAAGATGCAAAGGACGGCTGAGGTTAGGCTCGAACCTGAGACCTCTTTGCACGTAAACAGTCCTGCTAGCAATAAGCTACATTGCCTCATACCCCACTGCCCCGTACTTTTACGGCTTAAAGGTGCCTCTTCACCGATTGCAGTATCTAGCGCCGTCTACCATTATTTAGTTCTATGTAGCACTTGATTTCAACAAGCGAAGTAAACCGCAAAGAAACGTCTTTTTACACAACAAACTAGCCACGTAGATCTTTAATTATTGAATGTAAAGTTGTTGCGTTCACGTGCACCGGGGAGCAAGCGGTCAAGGTTAACGATATCACTGTCACTCGATGGCGCCCATCTAGCGGTTGAAAATCTTGCGTTTCAAAACGGTCGATACATAGAAAAAAGCGCACGTGATGTCGTCAGGCTTAAATTTACCGCTTGCTTTCTGGTGCACGTGGGCGCACAAACTTTACACTCAATAATTAAGGAGGCGCGTGGCCTGTTTGTTGTGTAAAAAGAAATTTATTTGCGTGTTCCTTCGCCTGAAGGGCTAGACAGAAGTAGGTATCGGCAAATGGCTATAGATGCCGCAGCTTGTCATTTGGTGGCAATCCACCTTTAAAGGCGCCTGTTCACCATTTCGATACCGTTGCCCATATTCTAAAAGCATCATCCACGTTCTTGATTATCCGTCGTTCAATAGGCTGACGGGCTACGGTGCGTTTGCCATAATCCCGTTCGACGACCGATTTTATGGCCATCGTCCCAGCTCTTCTGCATTTTCCCGTTTGCTCGAAGTTATACTCTTCCCCTGTTCTGCTGAATTTCCCGTTTGCCATAATTTCCCGTTTGCCATAATCCCGTTGGTCAGGTGATATCGTTTTCGTTATGAAAATCGTGTCGCTGCTGCGAATAGTGTTGTTCCATTTTTAATTTACCGCTATTTTCGTTATATTGCTCGACGATTCTTCGGTGCTGAGGCTAGGAGTTGAAAAGGTAAAAAGGCGCCTTTAATAGCAGTTTAGTGAAAACAGTTTTCTTTTTCTTAGTGATGGAAAATGTGCACTATTATCCTGTCTGTTTGTCTGTCTACACGACAACTCTTGAAGCCGTTGTCCGTTTCATCTGAAATTTCGCGTATGCATTCTACGATTTATTTGTAGATTTAAGTTCGAACCAGAATGAACATGAGCAAGAGGGTTTTGGGAATATGACTTTGAAATATCAAAATTGAAGAGCTTGTTTGAAGAACGATCAAAGTCCTATTAGAATTTGGCCGCAGTGCGATCGTATGGGTCAAGTTGTGGTTAGCATGTCCATCGAATGTGCAAGAGGTCCCGGTTCGATTCTGGACTCAATCACCTGTGGCATTTTCAAGAAAATAAGGGCTCTGTGATGCCTCGTTCTCATGTCGATTGTGGCATGTAAAAGATCGTAGGAATTTACGATTGGAATTACCTAGCAAAATTGTCCCTGTCGCCTTCTGGCCCCATGGCTTCGGCTGGGTGCATGTCAAACCTACAGCAGTCCGACTGTTGAACATAAAAAAATGTGAGCACCTTGATCCTTCTTCGTTCAAAAAAGCTTGAATTGGGCTGCTGTAAAGTGGACCTCGACATTTTTTTCCCCATACAACTGATTCCACATTTGATTCTACACCCACCAGCCCACAAAAGAACTGAATTAAATAAAAAAAAAAAATGTTTCTTAAAGTTTTAAATAATAAAAATCGATAAAAATCGATTCTGACCGAGTTAGTGGCACCTTGATCGTTCTGTAAACACGCTCTTGACTTATTCTGCAATTAGCCATGTATCGTTCAACGTTATTGTAAATTAATCAGAAATGAACGATATGACACGAAATGAATTATGCATCGGATTTTGAAACATGACACATGATAATGATATGATATGAAACACGCGCGTTACGTCCTCGTTGTACACCAACTTACACACAAATTCAACAAACATCACAACCCAACGACAGGCGTTTCGTAACGTTTTTATGCCTCTCAGCAAAACTGGCACGACGTCGTAGCAACTTACAAATTTTTTTTTTTTTAACTGCACTCTGATTCAGTTAAAGGTTCGCCGTCTTTCGTGTGATGCACAAAAATTCGTCAAGAGACCATTAAAGGAACCTTCTACATTCAACAAACCCATAAAATCAAGTAGTTCTTTGATAAATGGCATAGAAGACTTACAAAGTCAGAGACGTAAATTCGCTTTCTCTCTTTCGTTTGTCAGACGGCTAAGACTTAAAAAAAAACCGGACGCTGTTACGTCACGAACGCGGAAGTAAAGTATAACAAGTGGACTATTTTGGAACCTGCACGCAACCGTCAATTCCTGTCTGGTCAAAGAGACCTTCTTCGCACCTGGATGCTAAAGATGGATACGTCATCATTTCGGACTCACCTCGCAGGGCCGGTCGCGTGGCTACGGCGCATGCGCAGAAAGGAGCAGATGACGCTGAGAAAGACCACCTGTTGGGTAGGGGGAGGGAACCGTTGAGGGGAGGGGATGTCGTTGGAGGGGGGGGGGGGAAGAATCGTTTGAAGTCCTGAAAAGAAGAAGGGGTGGTTGGTTGTTTTTTTGGTAATTCAAAACAGGTTCATTATCAATGTTAAATTCTGTAAAAATTATTTGCGGCCAAGAACACGTTTGGGAGAAAAAAAAAGTCATATGACGAAAAGAGTGAAATTGTTTTTGTTGCATACATGACGAAACCAGAAAAGTGTCTCGCGCGTTGAAACGACTACACTAACCCAAGGCCGCTTTTTGAATGTCATGAAGACGAGTTGTGCAGCATTTAAAGTTTTAAAAAATGGAGCTGTCTCATATACAGTCCCGGAAGCTATTTAACTCCTAAAGTCTGCTCCAATTTTTTTTTTGTATTATTGCCTCTTTCACGTTTGTCCTGTTGATTAGTATTGGGATATTTCTAGAAGTTGATGACGACGAAATAATTTTTATTATTATTGTATAAAGTTAGAGACCGTTTAAACACATAAGACAAGAAATTGCTATTTGAAGCAATGATTATGAAATAGACGTTTAATATTTTGGACAACTTCAAACAGTGTAATTGAACATATACAAGAAGTGTTAAATAAAGCTATTAAAGTACTTATTGGAAATAAACGGTGTAAAAATGAACTAGCGAAATGTTAATATTGACATCTAAGCAAACTACAATGTACGCTACACTTACGCAAAATTACTTTAAGCATGACTTTAAAATATCTGTTCAGAAAAGATGCTAGTAATAACAACTGGTTAAAAGTTCCAAAATTGGAGAAACTATTATGATAAACGTGGCTTATCATACTAAGTTCCATTTCAATTTAAGAAGCTTCCTAGGGACCGCAGAATATTTACATAACCAAACAAGAAATTTAAAAAATGAATTTTGAAGACAAAATGAATGCTAACTGATGCAGAAATATTACGGCGTTTTCTACCATTATTTTTATTTATCGTTTTTAAATCGACGTCTCACACGTCGAATTAATGTGGTTGTGGCCAAAAAACGAGGGTAGCAGATTTACGTCAGCGACATCTCCTCAAAAACCAGACACATTTGTTCAATTCTGATCCGACGATGGTGGTGGGTGAGTTGCAGTGTGCCAGTACACAAGGTATTATGCTGTAATTAATTTAGTTAGACCGGTTTTAGTTCGCTAACCTCTAAAAATGTCTCTGAGCGAAAAACCGTCGTCAAATAGTACACGATCAGTGGCTGACGTCAGCGCTTCCTCAGCGTAAAGGTGTGCACTGAACGCCCATCATACGAAAAATTGCGGCGTGTAACTGCGCATTTCGGCAAGTCAGCTCTTCAACATTACGGTCGATTAGAGGCTATCGTGTACGTCGAAATGGCTCATCTCGTATGGCGCAGAACAACACAAAGTGAGTCATCGCTTACCTTTGCGGTGATCCGGATGGTACACCGAATTTCTATGATTGTAACTGGACGGTACAATGAATGCGATGCTCGTATAAGACCTTTGCTGTTAATTACTGCGCCATCCTCTCTGCTTTTCGGGTGCGATATATTACAGTATTTTATTACGCGTATTTGTGGTGTTGTTTCCTATTGAACGAGTGAGCAAAGCGAATGATGTCCTGTTTTCACAGTGGCGGACTGGCCAGAGGGAGGGAAGGGCGGGATATTCCTAATGGCCTCTGACTTTCAGATTTTTTAAAAATCCGTAACAGGAAGACTCACGTAAGTTTTATTGGTTCGACATTAGTTTTAACAACAGATTTAAAATTACAAATAATAATAATAAAGATAATTATAAAACGCTAGTAAAACAAGTACTTTGTATTGAGTAGCCTAACAAAAATTGGCCACATGAAATTGCAGTGTTATATTCAATGTGGACTTTGTCACAATTTTTGTGTGAATATTTTAACTTTTGTTAATACACCTAAAATGTGTAAATAAATTTAAATTAGTCAACCTGACGTACCCTCAGCGCAATATGATTTCTCCTACTCCCCCCCCCCACCAAATTACCTGCTGAATGTATGAAATATGGTGTTCGAAGATTTTTTTAAATTAATAATTATGTTTTCAATTTAACATTGTTAACTGCAACAGAGTTGTGGTGAGAAAGCTGGTTTAGAGTACAAGCTTGAACTAACTGGGGCGAGGCAATAATAATACGTTGACATTTGTTTTCATTGAGGTGAAAGACCGTTTTCATTTGACCAGTGAGTAATTTTATCAAGGTCAACATTAAGTTCGGAAAGTGTACCGGCGGCATTTTCAAGAGAAAACATATTTCCAGTCTGTACATCATCGGCAAACATATGATGATCACATTTGGTGATGCAGTCTGGGAGATCATTTATGAAAATAGAAAAAAGAATAGGCCCAAGAATAGATTCTTGAGAAACTTCAGACGCAACATCCATAAACGATGAGGTATTATTGCGTACACGAACTCATTGTTTGCGACCAGTAAGGTAACATGTAAACCACTTTACAGCAAAAGCATCAAGGCCAATGGCGTGGAGCTTGGCTAATAGAAGAGCATGGTTAACTGTATCGAAGGCTTTAGCAAAATCCAAAAGCACAAGCGAAGTAAATTTAGAGTCATCAATTGCTTTAAGAATATCATCAGAAATTTTAACAAGAGCTGTAGTTGTGGTGTGTATGAAACGAAAGCCAGATTGTTTTGAATTAAGAGTCAAGATAGCTTTTGAGCTGATTGGCTACAGCACGTTCAAGAACTTTTGACAAACAAGGCAAAGTGGTAGTGGAGCGAAAGTTGTAACATCCTTAGATCTACCTTTTTTTTTTTTTTAAATAGGGTTAATTACTGCCAATTTCCAGATAGTGGGTAGGCTACACTGCAAAACGAAATAGAGAAATTAATTATGTGGGTAATTGCTGGGACAATAAATGGTAGAAATAACTTAATTATTTTAATATTAATGTTGTCGAAACCATTAGCATTAGTGGTAATAATATCAACGACTTCATTCTCAGTTATGGTGCCAAGAGTGAATGTTGTATTCGGTTTAATGTTTAGATAAGAAAATATTTCATTATTAAGCAAACTTGGATCGAATTTGGAAGAATTTTGATTTTCAATAAAATGTTTGTTAATGGTGTATGGATTGATATTAGTAACCTGACTACCAAAAACCTTTCCCTGAACCTGCAGCTGCCTGAGCTGATTCCACATCAATTTAGTGTTCTTCTCATTGTTAATCCGGTCATCAAATGTTTTGACCTTAGTGAGTCTAACAGTCTTTTTGACTGTATTCCTTAAAACTTTGTATTTTTCCCAATGAACAGGATTCTTAGTTTTATTAAATAACGATTTTGCTCTATCCCTTTTTGTTCTCTCACGCTTTGTATGTGTGTTAAGGCCAAACCACATTGGTTGCTCGCGGCTGCTACGCGAAAGGGATGGTTCACCAGAGACGACAAAATCGGTCGATGAATGCAAAACCAGCCATTTGACTGCAGTAATTTCGACCTTGTAGGAACGCAGTAATACGTCACTTCGCTTCAAATTGTCTTCTGTCTGGTTACGGCTTTACTTCCAGATGAGTAGGCGTACAAACACGCACGTATGCAGGGGAATCATGCGTTTTTAAACATTAATAGAAAAATAAAAACACTAAAGATACAAAGGCGCAACAAAAGACAACAAAATTGAGGTTTTGGCAACATTCATCGAGACATTTCTGAACGGCCGGTGCAAGCTGTCTGAATTAAGCAACAAAGGTTGTATAAGTGTCCGGTGGAATTCTGAATTTGTTTACGTAAATCGCTATAATACACCCATGGGCGGTGAAAATTAATTTGATAAAAAAAAATGGGTAAGCCGTATCAAAGTTCCACCGTGGAAAATTCAGCGTTTCTGCGATCATTCACGTGATCTGGATTCGGTTCAGCAGTAACGCAATGCCTTTATTCATATTTGTTCAGGAATTTGGTTTAGTAGTTTACTAGTTTATTTAGTTTGCTTTATGTTTGAAGCTTTTCAGTTAATTTTATAGGTGTGTCGAACTCATTTTGTGAAAAAAAAGTGCTATAAAGTTTATATTTTCGTTTATTAAAATTTGTTGTTGTAAACTGGTGTAAAGCGATCTTGTATTCGTCCGTGTTTGCCTTACAATTATCATGACATAATTTAAACATTCGAAAACAAGTCCTCCTGCATTTCGCATATAAAATACCTGACGTCGTTATAATTCTTCGGTTGAAGAGGGGTCGTTCTTCTTTGCCAGCTGTCGCTTCACGACGTAATTGTCCTAACGCGTCGTCTGTCCTCCTATCCCCCCCCCCCCCCCCCTCTCCCCTTCGTCACAACATGAGCGTGCGCGAGCTGAATTTTCTATAGCTGTTGCTTAAGTGAAAAAATAATAAGAGCAATAAAACTACCCAGGATCACTTCTTTCCTCCAAGGATTAAAAAAAATTAATTTATTGAGGGACGTGCCATCTCAAGCAGAAACACGAACGGTTTTCGACACACCAGAACAGGGTGTGCTTTACTGCTCCATTTTCAAACGTTTGTCTTGCATCGTAACCTGCCCGGGCTCGAGTGAAATACTCGGAGGAAACAATGCTGTAACACTTCTGTAACAATGCATAAACAACATTGTTTTCTCCCTGATCCATTGTAAAAACAAAACAGTGCTGATACAACGTAACCATGGAATTATATGCTATCACACTATATGCTCCATGATGCCCCTCTTAAGATCCTTAAGCTCCATGATGTAACAAACAACAACAACAAAAACAATGCTGTTACAAAAGACAAAAAAATAACACAGTAAGAATCAGTACAATAATGAAATAGTAGGGCGAGTGAACGCGGGGGCAACTACAGGAAAAATGACTACAGATGCAAAACTAATACAGGACTAATAAAGACGAAAAAACGCGATGAAGAATTCAGTACGTAAATTAACAAAAATAGGGAGGAGCGAACGGGGGGGGGGGGAAGGAATATACGGAGAGATGGAGTGCAACTATACTGCAAATGTAAACCACTACATGACTTGAAAACACACACAAAACAAAGTGCAGTATAATGGTAGTATACATACATTTTAAAATGTAGGGAGGAGCTATTTTTTTTGGGGGGGAATGGGTTTCAGGGAAAGGTATGTAGGGGGAGGGCGACATAAAAAGGAATTGCACAGATAGATAATGGTGAAATTAATAAAGAGAATGCTCTGATTGAGTGAGCGAAGGAAACGAAAATCTGCGTTTATTATCCACGTCGGGGAAAAGAAATCACTACAAACGAAAATACTGGTACGTGGGCCTACATCCAATCTTTTTTATTTTTTCCTACAGGTAAGAACCTGCGTTATTTAAATTACACTTTTTACTATTATGGGATAGCTTTACCTCTAGAATCGCTAGTCTTGACGATGGGCTTTACAAGTAGTAAAAAATAACAGTGAAAGCAATCGTAATGCGGTTTCATACAACGGAGAGAACAACTAAAAAAGTATTGCTTGAAAAAAAAAATTAGCAGTAGTTTAATACTCTACGTTGATTCCAATAATACACAGAATATCTAGGAAAAATAATGTCGTGGTATTGAGAGAACGGATTTAAAACAGCCGCGTGCAAGAATTACAGAAGCTATCCATTTTTTGATTATGGCACTATGGCAAGCCGGAGAGGACTGAATGCATTGCGCGCGCAATAACACGAGTTAATTAATGCTCGCGCAAGTTCATTCCAGTGCGCTACAGTTATAACCAACCATATGACAGATTTAACAATGCGCAGCATTCCATTCTAGTGGGCCCCAATTCATTTCCAGCACTCAACAATTCATATCCAGAGCGCCACAATTAGTTTCTAATGGGCCGCAATTGTTTTCCAGCACGCCCTAATTCTTCTCCAGCCTGCAACAATTATTTTTCAGCAAGCCACAATTCATTTCCAGTGCGCACCAATACATTTCTAGTGTGCCACTAGTCACGCCCTGCAGTGCACAACAATTCATTTTTAGTGTGCCACAATTCATTTCCAATGCACCACAATTTATTTCCAATGCGCCCAATTCATCTCCAGCATGCAACACAATTGCAACAATTTTCCACAATTGCAACAATTCAATAGCAACAATTGAAACAATTCATTTCCAATGCACCACAATTTATTTCCAGCGCACAGCAATTCATTTCTAGTCCACATTTCATTTCCAATGCACCACATTTCTTTTCCAGCACGCCACAATTATTTCCAGCCCACCGCAATTCATTTCTAGTATGCCACATTTAATTTCCAATGCGCCACAATTCATTTCCAGCGCACAGCAATTCATGTCAGGCAACGATTCATATCCAGCGTGCCCTAATTCATCTCCAGTATGCAACAATCCTTTTCCAAAATGCGACAATTCATTTCCAGCACACAACAATTCATTTCTATAGTTTGCTACATTTTTTCCCAATGCGCCACAAGTCGTTTCCAGTGCCTCCTAATTCATCTCCAGCATGCAACAATTCTTTTCCAGCACGCAGCAATTCATTTCCAGCGCACCATGATTACTTTCCAGCACGCAGCAATTCACCGCAGTTATCCACATGTACGAGTACAAGTGAACAGTGTGCAAGTAGACAAGTGGCCATATTGGCAAAGGCGGTATGGTATTGATCTGGTGACGGACTGGTTCGTTGGTTCGAATGTCGGACACACCACTTAAATGAAACGTAAGTGTATAAAGGTAGATTACTGAACTATGTTATTTCTAGTGTACGACTTTCACTGATGGCTTATGCTCACTTTATCTTTATATTGTTTACAGCGATTTATGTTTATCTATTTAACAAGACACAGACGTTAAATCTCGGTTTAAAAACACGGTTAAAAGTTTTAAAATTAACGGGTTGGGGTGAGGGAAAGGGACGCACTAAAACGTGATATCCCATACTCCGCGAGGCCTGCCGTGTATAGCGCGGCTCCAGATAATAGTCAAATAATTGACTTCGTGCGTTTCGCTCACTCGGCCAATATAACCAAACCGCGACTGTGCTTTAGAGCCGTTCTTTTTTCTTTTTAATTCTTTTTTGCCATTAGCGTACGTGTGTGAGTCGTATCTGTAATCAAACGAACCAATCAAATGGCCCAACGACCTAAAAGAAGAAGAAGCAATAAAAGTAATCGACGATTCCAGGTTCATTTTCGAACACGCGAGAGGCACGAGCGATTAATAAGTAGCGTCTGCAGGTGGAAAAGATGCA
The DNA here is from genome assembly GCA_023313725.1 of Lithobius niger. Classification (NCBI taxonomy): domain Eukaryota; kingdom Metazoa; phylum Arthropoda; class Chilopoda; order Lithobiomorpha; family Lithobiidae; genus Lithobius; species Lithobius niger. The sequence continues at coordinate 21,839 of JAHWFP010105246.1, read as the reverse complement.
CGGGGCGATCGTATTTTTATTTTTTTATTCCTTTTTTTTTTCTGTTTTTAACACATCATCTTTTCCCGTCCATTCGTTGTCTTATATACGGAAAGCGTGCCTGTAAGTGCGTCTGTCAGAGTAGCCACCTTGAGGGGCATGCTAAAAGTTCAACGGACCTATTTTTATACAGTGAGATGTACGTAGGCCTACTTTAATGACTCGACGGTTTAGTTTGAACTAGGCTTAAATAACGAAGACTGGTTTAGTTAACGAGTTTAATATGCAAAACTGTGACCAATGATCGATGAGATAAATTAGAAACTCATCAATTATGCTATCAACGTTACGAAAACTGAGTTTAATTATGATTTAGAATCACCAATCCTGTATTAATAACTATTTTTACACTTAGAATTACCATTCTCTGAATAAGCAACTGTACTCTGAACCAGATGGATGGGGGAATGGGCATAGTTGCCAACTAGTTCAGACATGACGAATAAATTCAGGACGTATAGGATATGGTGTGTAGGATATTGTGTCGTATGTGTATAGGATATTGCATAAAATCGAGTGTTTTCTACCAATACACGAGGTTTCATGCATCATTTTATAATAATAATAATAATAATAAAAAGTTCATTCGCCAAAATGCGGAAAAGGCATGGGGAAGGGCTGGTCCACTAAAAACCCGCCTGGAATTAAGGCAATATGATAAAAAAAAAAATAATCACAAGTATAAACAAAAAAAAAATAGCGAACTGGAGTTTTTTTTTTTAACGCTACGACTGGAGCAATGCAACGAATTGGCATAAACGGGCCCTTAGCGTTATCCTGGCTAAAGAAGATTTTAGCGATTTTGTATCAACTGACTTGTATCCAACAGCCAGGAGCTAGCTTGGAGCGAAGAACCAGGATACTCCCACGTCCTGCGGAACTCTGTGGCATTTATTCACTTCTGGTAGTTCTGTTGCCAGTTAATGGAAAATTTACGGAATTTCAGAAATCTTAAAAACCAATTTTAAGTTCATATGTTAAAATTTAACGAAGGTCGGTGACCTTCCGTATACTTTTTTTGTTTTTCTAGAAATGTATAAGCTTCAAATTTAATGCTACGTTTAGTCGAAATTGCTCTAAGCTCAGCTTCGAGGAACAATTATTGAAATACGGATAGGGGGTCTTGTTGGTATTTGCAGTAAAACTGTATCAAAGACCCATTTTTACGGGAATACCATTATTTCGTATTTTAAAGCGTAATTACTAACTCGTTACTTGCCGATGAAGGGGGAACCAACCCCTGGCGGCAAGTTCAATGCCTGCCTGCCTCTGAAAAGAATAAAAAAAATGAAACAACGCATACCCACAAGACACGTGCCGATTTAGTAAGGGGAGGATAGTGAGTGGGTTTTAAGTTTTCAAGAGGGTTTCGATGGGGTTGGGGGTAGGGGATCAGACCATCAACTGCAAATATAAAATAAAAATGTTTTGAAAATGACAGTTGGTTCATGTAAGCACTCATAGTGTTAGAACCTGGACAATTCCGTTGGAAAACACGTTCGCCGTTTACCATCCTTAACCTTTTGACAGTTTCTTGGACACTATTTCAAGCCAAATTCTTTGCTTACATGGATTTAGGCATGGATTTAGTTGAAAACCGTTTTTTTTTTCAATTTATTTATTTATTTTCGGCAACGGTGGCACGAAATCAAGAGCTGGTGTTGTTAGAGTATTAAACTGAAAAAGAATAATAATTTTGGCCGAGCGAAGTGAGGACTTAATAATTCTGGACTGAATTTAAATTGTGCTTGTCTGTGTGTTTGTCTGTTTGGGAAATATTTTTTAAACCACATGGATAGATTACATAACATGTTTTAATTAAAATAACTTGGTGATGTAAGTTTCTTTGAGAGTATTTAATTTTAGCTGAAACCTTGAAATTATGCCGGACTCAGTGCACATTCCCTGCTTTGTTCTCTCTCTGGAGAGCGACAGTCACAGCCAGAAAGAATGCCAACTGAGATGATGCCGCTCTTTCCCCTGATGCGTTTTCTGCATACACGAACGTGCTGCTATTTATTTGTGGCGCAGAGAAATCATAGCTTAACTGTGGCTGAGTAATAAGTTTAAAATTTATTTATAAATAATTTTAAAGTTAATAAATATTTGTTACGCAAATCCATAAAATTAAAATTATTATTTTACTAACCGCCATTGGTTGCCAATAGATGTCGCGACCTACGAACAAAATCAGTGTTTTACGCGGCTATGGCTGTAATGATGAATATGCCTTCATCGCTTAGCAACCATGAGGGTGAGCCAACAATTCACGCGCACTTTAGGAAACATAAAGACCAAAGGTGCATCTCGTCTTCTTTTCTATGTAGTGGGGCGGATAATCCGTTTTAGTTCGGCTCCCTAAAATTAAAAAAAAATAACAATAGACAACAAGGCAATAAAACTGAGCTGCAGACAAACCAACTTACAATAGAAGGACTTGCACTTAATGAGCGAGAGAAGCGAGCGAAATTCAGTGCGTTTGCAAGGCCACTTGCTCTGCCAAATTATCACGAATTAGAAAACAAAAACGAGCTTATTTGATGTTTAAGGTAAGGTTTAATTGATCCGAAGTCAAAATAGCAAAGGAACACAAATAAACTTCCTGTACTGTTTCAGATACTGCAGCGTTGCTGTACTGTTTAGTCCACGTGCCACCTTACTGCTGTATTCAGTCATTCAGTGCACATTCACATTACATTTACATTTACATTATACATGTAAATAAAATTAAAACCAGAGCCAAACTTTGACGCCTAAACAAAGAAAGAATAACCTACTACCTATACACACTCGACAACTTTCAGTGCTAAATTTTTCAGGTTTCTTCAGTCAAGTCGTCTACTTTCCGTTCATCACCCTACTGATCATACATACATCATTTTTCAAGATTTTCGAGCACTTTTTCAGGTCTGGAATTTCACTATTATTTTCATGATATTTTCAGGTTTTTAAGGACTCGTACGAACCCTGATTTTACTTGCAGGACTCTACTAAGGACACTACGACGATAAGTTTTTAACCATTGATCAGCCATACCGTTTAGCCAAGTAAAATGCACCAACCATTAGCTGACCTGTTGTGTACGAAAGTAATAATGGTTAAAACATTTCAATACAGTAGTAAATTTTCACGTGGACTAAACAATACAGCAATACTATAGTGTCTGAAACTTTACAGAAAGGTTTATTTGTGTTCCTTTGCTGTTTTGACTTCACATCAGTTAAACCTTAACCTTGAACATAAAAGTAGTTCGTTTTTTTTTTTTTTTATTATTATCATTATCAACGACACATGCCCACACTGAAGTTTCTACAAGTTCTAAAGATAAAAATTATTAAAACAGATAGAAATCTTATAGCTGCTATGTGGTCCTGAAATCGGGTAAAAAAAAAATAACCTTACTTGGCCACCTAGAATTAGCATAACGTACTGAGGACACCTTGTGCAACGGTAGTGTTATTCAATGCCCACTGTGATATCACCCCACTTTATATCGTGCGTTATGGTCGACGATTATGGTGAAATATTTTCTTTGCATGATTCCGTCGCTGTAACACCATTCTGTTTTCAAACCTAATGGCGAAGTGGAAGTTTGGCCCACCGGCCTGAAAGAAATTTGGCCTTATATCTAAACATCAAGCAAGGGAATTTTTTTTGGGGTGGGGGAGGGGAGAGAAAAGGAAGGTGGCAAAGTCACCATAAGTTTAGCTATTTTAAAGAAAAAAATCGTACATTCGGGCAAATAATTCCATGATGATGCAAAGAGAGAGAGAGAGAGTAGGTCGTTTTAAAAGTCACGCACAATTCTTTTATCAAGATTTTTTTTTAAAGATAACAAATTGTCTGAAAAGAGGAACGTAAGAAATTGCCTACCGACCAGTTGCCGTTCTGAGTCCAGTAGAAACTTGAGGCCCGTACGGGATTTGAACCCGGGACCTCTCAACTTTTGTGCTCTCTAGACTCCAATAGAAACTTGGAGGCCCATCCGGACCTTTTCCCCGG
>JAHWFP010105246.1:7371-17698 GCA_023313725.1 Lithobius niger | reverse complement strand
TTTGATACGGCTAGATTAAATTTGTAATTTGATATTAACTTCGTTGTTTTCAGGTATCGAGATTTGTTCTTGCGACTTAGACCTGAAATGAATGTATCCTCTTGAAACCACACCCTTGCGTTCGTGTTACTGAAAGCGGAAGGATCCTTCGATGTATAATCTAGCATCGTGGTCCTTCACCCGTGAATCAAGTGCTACAATTTCACACTCTTTCATTTTCAAAAGACATCCAAAACTCGAAAAAGCGTCTTCAAACCTCCTGTTTCATGCTGCAAGCATTCATGGATCACCTCTAACGCTTCCTCTTCCCGTTTTCGTCGTTTGCATTTCTATGGCAACTGTCTCTTCAAAACTTCGTGGACACAATGGCGATTCCTGAATTACACATTAGGCCTCCTTGTCATCGACGTGTGTGCAAGAAGTGTCGTGGTCTTGGTTGCTTGCTGTTTGGTTGTTACAGTAACCATACAACGTCTCTTGTTTAACAAAACCAGGTTTGTGCGGTTTATATACGGTGGTGTCATCCGACGCTGTGTGTGTGGCCTCCGATCTTTGCTACTGTATGGCTCTGTGGTCACGGCTGTAGACGGATGTGTGTTCTCTCCTTCCCTTTGAGGAGAACAACGAAAGTGGAAGAAATTGAGAACAAGTTGGTCCCGTTTTTACCAGAAAACTGACTGATTGAAACTCACTGGTGTAAAATGATCGGATCTTTGTCAGGAAGCTTTCCTCCGTGACCACAATCCCAAACCCCCACCTCTCGACTCTCCCCCTCCTATCCGTCTAAAAACCATCCCCCACGTTACGTGTATACATCTACGGTTTGTACTCTTGTCAGAAAAGCAACATTTCAAATCCAAGGACAAGACCCCCATCCCAAGATCCTCCCCCCTCCCCTCCTCTAAACAAGAAGACAATAGAAGAAAAAGTCTGCTACAACTTGTTCGACTAAGCACACTCGTTGCAGTATCATGTTTTGTGGTTCGAGCACAGGTCAGAGCAAAAGAAGAAGTTCCCTTTTTCCTCTTGTTGCCTAACCCCGGCATCCCTCTCTCGTTTTTGGGAGATTTGGATGACGTGAAGTTGAGATGAATAAGGCGATTCGAGCGAGCGGAACGTCACTAACAAAAATGCATGCGCAAGATTTTTACCAAAACTCGGCAGCCATGCTGGCGACAAGGGCACTCTGGAGAAAGAAGGGCTTAGCTTTGAGCTGCTCTGTAAACTCGAAACTGATTCCCTCACGCCTGATTGCATCGGCTGAAGGTGCGGTCCAACTTTACAAATCTAGTGGTGAAATGTTGTTTTTTGAAGTCTTTGCGTTACATTCTCGTTAAAGGAGAAACGAGGGGAGAGGAAGGGAGAAAGTTGTTGTGTCCCTTGATGGCTACCGTGATACAAAATTTTGTATGAGGTATTTCGATCTGGTATTTTGTATCAGGTATTTTGATACAACATCTTCACGTTGTATCAAAATACCAAGTTTGAAAGGTCTTCTACGGTACCAAGTTTTTAGTCAATGAGACATTAAATTCTTTATCTCATAGAATTCCTGTCTTAATATGCAGTATGGATTACGACAGGGGCGTCTCACAAACAAGATATAGGGAGGCGGCGTGAAGGGAGAAATTTCCAGGTCCTGTAATGTCAAAGACTAAAAGTTTGTGGATCTTTATTCTGTGAAAACAAAGGGTTAGAAAGTTTTGTTTTGGTGGAAAGGTAAAAAGAACGATTATAATACCAAGAATGCATCTTGACATGGCCATGCGAATCCTTTTTTTTTTGTATTGTGTAACGAATGAAGTATGTTAGTCCCACCTACTGCCAATAATGCAAGAGACATACGTATCACACGCTGCTCAAGGGGTGAGCTTCCCATCTCCAGAACGTGGCTCATAATATCCTACCCATCTATTGATTTCAGTATCGCAGCCCGACACTCTTGATTTATGCAGAGACATTCATTGTTAAGCAGCATTGTGAGAATATTGTTTCGAACAGTGGTACGTTTGTGAACACAAGTTCAGCCATCTTGACGACTTTTGAATACTGGTTTGAAGGCTTCTTTGACGATAGCAGCACACATACTTCGAAGAATTATTTTCATTTTTGCGTTTATGCTTACCTAACAGGTTCTGCATAAATAAATTCAACTAAATTAAGTTACAGTAAAGCATAACGAAATTTATGCAAACAGAGGAATTTTCGTCCCTCGATTCAGTACAGTCTACAGTTAAAGCTTACAAAACGCAATTGTTATAAAAGGTCACTGTTGCTATTGTTAACCGAGGGAAGAGATATTGTCATTGAAAATAGGCAGATAACTGATACCAATCCCAGCGCTACATCAATGTAAGAAATGAAGGATTCCATGTGAATCCTACCTAACACCAAAATTGCTGCCATACCAACACATGACAAAGGAAAACAATTTTTTGTTAGCGCTTGCTGAACCTTCTTCGTTTCCGTCTTCCGTTAGACATTGTACGTCATTAGGCGATAAGTCTGTCCTCCTGTCCGGAGGTTTGTTTAAAACCTCTGTAATGTATGGTGCAGTGGCAACCCGGACCACTGCATTGTGACTGAGGTTGGCGCTAATGACCAAGTTGTCGACGCTCCATTAAGCCTCAGTCTCCCCCCCCCCTCCTTCATGGAAGCAGTCGCAGAAATTAACTCTTTACAATCCTTAATGTAAAACCCAGTCGTTGCAACAATAAACTGCTTTTAACAAAGCAAACATGTAAGTACGGCAAAAAAAAAAAAAGACTTAGGACGGCTTCCCGATAAACCGATAATCGATTTAAATAGACCTACTGGAAATTACGTCTGTCTTCCTCAAAGTCAACAATTTAGACACATGAATAACGTGCAACCGTGCAAGGTCAACAATTACGGCGCACGAGATCATTCATTACTAACGTGCAACAATGCTTGGCCGGCGAAAGTAACATTGTCAGCCAGCGAAAAATTCATTCGTTGTAGAGAACCGAAATGGAAATATTCCAGATGCCGCTTAAATCTTACAGTTTAAAATATGTTAAAATATGTTAAATATGTTAAAAATCAAATCGTACTAAATCCTACATAGTTCAAGCAAGTCTTAAGCCTCACTTATAGAGGCTTAAGACTTGCTTGAACTATGTAGGATTCGGTCCGATTTGATTTTAACTTATAATATATTACATGGTATTAATCCTGTTGATCTTCCATTCTTTGACTTCCCGCTGAGGACCCTTTTCACTAGGGGGCACCAATGGAAGCTTACTATTCAAGGTTCCATTACAGATTGTCAAAAGAATTGTTTTTCATTACGCGTCGCCAAAGTTTGGAATGACCTGAGCTCAGAAACCGTTTGCACATTGCTCAATAAGGAGCCTCTAAACGTGTTCCTTAAGCGACCCATATAATATTTTAACTTTTTCTTCCAGGGAGTTTTATGGCGAATTTGAGTTGTACAGATTCAACGTAAATATTCAAGTCAATATCCTTTGCCAGGTAAGGCGACCACACAGGTGATACATATTCCAGAAGAGGGCGTCCTTAAAGGCCCAAAATTTTGTTGAAAGGCTCCTCGAAGTAAAGCATTTATTAATTAATAATAGTCAAGCGCTTGAATGCCAGTGCACAGATGTTCTGTTTCCTTTAGTTATCAACAGCGGCTTGATTTGATTTTACGAGTCAGTTTTCTCACATCAACTATTGTTTTGGCGTGATTTACAAACTCTTTAGCCTCGTTCCCACCAAACATTTTACGCTCAACCATTTACTTTATTGTGAACCTTTGTTTTCGTTAATAGGACAGAAATTCTAGAAATACCAGTCTCGATTTTTTGAACGCAGTAAACGCTGATAAACTGACTGCGCCATTAACCCTCTCACTGTCCGTAAACCGTAGGCGGTGTCTTTTTACCACAAAAAAAGCAGTTTTTTTTTTTCTGTTTTTTAATTGCCGGCGATGACACGAAAGATAGCCGCACTGCTTCTGGCCATTAGGAAAGTTCGTTTAAAAAAAAGGAAGTTATATCTTCTGTTACTACAGGCTGTTCAGGTTTTTTTTTTTTTTTTGATTCTTGGTATTTAGGTTTTAAACTAGGTATCTTGTACTTTTGTCTTGTGTTTATTTTTTTCTGGGATCCCGCGTTTAAAACGCAGCCTAAGGGTTACACGAGACTCCGAACCGTATGCTCCCCCTACAGAGGGGTGTGTTGATAGTTAATGTTGCCTAACGAACGCGGGTTTGGTTCTCCCTTTCTACCTCCCAGTAGTGTAACCATTTTGTTTTAAAACGCAGAAAAAAAATTCAGAGACTTTAACAGGTGAAGCATCATTATCGAGTGGGGTAAAAAGTCCTCTAGACGGTATGTAGTTTGAATGGTGAACGAGTTTCGAATTTCTGAAAAACTGCAAATAAATCCTTGTGCCCTTTTCAAATCATTAACGAGGGGGAAAAAAAGGCTGTTTATAACTGCTTTTTTTCAGAATGTTCTAACGGTGAATTTAATTTTTTTTTTAGCTTAGGCTACTTCTCACGCCCTTGTTACTTTTCTGGATGTCGTTATTATTCCTGGAAGTTTTTTTTTCTAGTTTTATTCCATTTTCCAATGTTATTTTCAAAGCTATTCAGCTCGTGTATAGCGAATGCGCAATAACAAATTATATAAGAGACAATATTTTTAAATGAAAATGTAGAATCACTTTTTTTTTACTACGCACTTTTAAAATTAAAAGTAAATACCAATAACACTAACGATGGATAACCACAACCAATATTTATCAATTAGCCTAGCAAAACTTTAAAAGAGCTCTTAACATACTCCCCATGACGGGCATAGTTAAGGTCGTTGTATAAAAAAACCAACGAAAAAGCACGCGGAGAAAAAAAATTAGTTAATGCTTGGTTTTACATCCAGTTGTTATTTAGTAGTTTTTTTAAACGCGCCGAAATCACCTATCTTCCAAATGTAATCCTGTAAATTATTACACAACGTTGAATACTAATCATGTAGTCTCCCACCAAATTCGTGGTGCTTTACTCCTTTATCTAAATGCAAAATACTGTAATTAAAGCCTCAGGCATAATTTGACAGGTTAACTTTAACAATGAAAATTATTATTCGCCATAATAAATTAAGACATACGCCAGTGTGTCGCCCGCCAAGATTAAACGAAAACATTAAAGCCCGTCCTATCCAGACAAAGTATACAACGTCAGGTAAAGCGTCATATGGGGAAGTGCCTTTTTCTAAAATGGGGGTTGCAGCTAGAAGCACGTGGCCCTGAAGTGGATCGTAAATGCAAAATTATTGTTGTAACCATTGTTTGTATTGTCATTCAACAGTAGATTACGACATGCTTATGTGTTGCACGTTTATCGTTTCAGTACTTATATTGTCAGAATGCACTGTTTTGGCAAATAGGTGGTTCACTAACAGACTGAATATCTTTATGTTTTATTGCAAAGGTTTGGTTTTTTTTTTTTTACGGTACACGAACCCAAACTGAATTATCTGCCCCACCACGATAAAAGGGACAATTTTGCTGGAAAGAAGGTTAGGAAACAAAATGCACATCTTCAGCACAGGTGGGAACGTGTTCTTTATGGAGAAAAAGTGTCCTCAATAACGTGACGCGGACATTTTATTTTATGTTGACTTACTGTTCTTGCAGTCTAGTGTAAGTGGCGAGTAATTTTAAACAGCTGAGAGTTGATTAGTTTTAGTAATCTTCGTCTGCCACCAGAATATTAGAACTGTATGAACATTTACCATTCCGTGAGTTTGTAGTATGTGTTCATGATTGAATGATTAACGTTAACCTCGGAACAGGCAAATGAAGGGGGATGCGCTGATTGAGTGAGCGAAGCAAACGAAAATCAGCGTTTGTTACCCAGTGCGCTCAACAATCGGATTCAATTGACTTAATCATGCGAAACATGGGCATACCATACGCCAAACCATGTCCATTTGGGTGGTGTAACGGCTAATTAGGCAATAGCAAACGTAAGAATTAGGCAATAGCAAACGTAAGACAAAAAAGGTAGAGGTGACTATTAGACAGTGGATTTTGTTGTATTCACAGGCCTATGAAAGTTGTGATATCCTCCCAAAACCAAAACTGGTATAAGAGCAGCCGCCAAGTTTCCAAAGAGGGTTGGTCTTTCAAAGTAGTGATATCATTCAGTCAGGGAAAAGCCGCCAAGGTTAATCCTATTAGCCAAGTTAATCGCACGAAATAATACTTTGGACGTTAAATGAAAACATGAAGATTGCTACCGCTAGTAGCAATCTTCTAGTTTTCATTTAACTTTCGAACTATTAGTAGGTGCGATTAACTTGGCTAATAGGATTAACCTTGGCGGCCTTTCCCTGACTGAATGATATCACTACTTTGAAAGTCCAACCCTTTTTGGAAACTTGGCGGCTGCTCTTACACCAGTTTTGGTTTTGGGTGGATACAACGTATACAACGTACATAGTATACAACGTACAAAGTATACAACGGACATAGCATACAAAGTACAAAGTATACAAAGTACAAGGTATACAAAGTCCGTCCTATCAAGATAAAGTATATACAAGTGGTTCACTTGGCGACTAAGATTTCAAACGTTAAATGAAATACTTGAAAATTGCGCAGTAAGAAATTTTCGCATTTTTTATTTAACATTCGAACTATTTCTTAATGTGATTATCTTGGTGAAAGAGCTTGGCATTTAATATCACGACTTTAAACGGCCGAAACGCTTAACAAGTTTTGTTTTGGGGAGATAAAAAATAAAAAGTAAAGTGGTCGCAATAAACAGTCGGCAACGACTACCGTTGTGAGACTGCAGTGTTGACTGCCTTAGAAAAAAAAAACAGAAATTACCCCAAATGGGTTTCGAACCATTGTCGTCCGGTCATAGGGTGAATGCTCTACCAACTGGGCTACCGAGACAGATTTGAGTGGAATGCTCCGGCCAAGTTTAGAAGGTGTTCAACCATTCTTAACCGTTTAAGGGACGCATACTTCACGACTTCATTAAGAATCGTATGTCAGGTCGGTTGCTAGATTCGAACTGGTATTAACTTGGTTTGAAAACGACGACGTTGACCACTGGGCTGTTGCTGCTCGCTTTAAACGGGCTTCCCGGTGGTCCCTTACAAAGCTCGCGATGTGCCGAGGGATCACGTATATGTTGTTTTTATGCCACACGGTCCTTTAAAGAGGTAATGATCTTTTGGCCACAACCACTTATTTATACGGGGAAGACAACTCGCTTATGAAAAAGATTCTTTCTCAAATTATTGCTATTACCTCACACAAGACCAGTTGCAAAAGTTATGTTAGTATAACTAGCGTGAGTACAGGCTGTCTCCCCCCCCCCCCCCCCCCCCCCCCGTTTTTACCGTTTTTAGGGATGTGGAGCAGAATAGAATAGGGTAAAATAGAAAAAATAAAGCACCAGTCCAACTTGAACATTGGTGGCATATCAATCCAACCCAGCACAAAATAATTCAGGTACAGAGATGTGATAGCAATTAAAAGTGGTGATATCACAGCACCAAGCAAATTCACCAACTTAACCCAGAGGATAAACTTGCACATTGTTACAAAGTGCAGAAATGTTCAAGTTTTCATTTAACATTAGTGCTATTATAGTCACTGTAATTCAGTTGGGGAATTCACTCTGCCAACACGGTTTGAAGGGCCGGTGACACTTATCATGACCAGTGGCACAGTAAATCATAACGAAAAGGGTTAAATTAAGCAGACAGCTTTAAAGACTGGCCTTTTAAGGGGTAGATGACTAAAGGGTACCGTTTGATGATTTCAAATGGCGAAAAAGCTTAGTGGTAATCCTTAACACGTTTTGTTTTGGGGAGATTACATGCTAACTTTAAGTCTTTTAAACCTTTATTATTCGTTTCAAGTAACTTGTAGCAAACATGGAACCGATGTGAATGCCATTTTTGTTGTCCGGCACATCACAACTTCTATTAAAATGGCCGATCGACCGGAAATGTGATTATGTAGTCAGCCTGGCAGCTAGTCGTTATCTTGAAAGAAGTCCGCTGCTCTGAATGTAATAGCATGTAGTGATCCGCTAATTTATTCGTAATTGTGTCCATCACTGTATTTTAAAGACATGTTATCGGGTCATCTTTCCTTTTTATTCGACTGTTACGAACCCAATACGAATAATTGGCTGTTTTTAGTCCAGTAATAACTAAACTGTTCCTAATTTTTTCAAGCTGTGGGCTAAACGCATCTAATCAGAGCTTCTGTGTGATCCTGCAGGACATAAATAGACGAATAAAAAACCGAGGATAACGTAAAAAAAAATGTAGCTGCTGTTCCCAATTGCTTGTGACTGAAGGTATCAGACGCCCCTCCCCCTTTCACCTTGCAGTCACGTATGGCCTATAATTATGGCCCTACCTTGGGTTAAGGCAAGCGTTGGGTAACAACCCGTATAGTGTTATTATTTAAAGCCTTCTATTTGGCTACTCCTTCGCCTTATAGATTCAGATCTGTATCACACTGATTGGGTTTGCTGCTGTAATTCAGGCTTGAAGGTAAAGGAACCCGGCGGGTTGTTTATAATTTAGCTTCGGTGGAGAGGCTAATAGAACTTCATATCAGTTCGTTCTGCTGAGTTAATTTGAAACCTGACGAGGGGAAATTCAAAAGTGTGATACATCCGAACCATCGAGGGTAGTCCAATGACCCGGATCCGGACTGGCACGACTACCAACGTTAAAAGGTGATTAGGTCCGGGTGGCTGTAGCCGAGTTCTGCGTCTGTCTTAGTATTTATGTCCAGTTCTCAGTTTCGTTGCGCGTTTGCTGTCCATTATGGACAATAAAACTACATAAATACAGATGCAAACCTATTTACGTTGCCTTTTGGACTTATATGCTAGTGCAAGTTCGAAGTGAGGAGGAGTGGAATTTCACTTCGTTCTATATTCTGGTGCATTTGGAATATTGGATGGGTTTAGGTTGGAGGGGGGAGGGGGTAAACAGTTTGTTTTATACTGTACATTTGTAGTTACATTAAATTTAAAATTGTTTTTGTTGACTTTGTCCTACATAACATAATTAGTTGTCAGGGAAGCGAGCTCTGTAAGCGAACCCCGAAGCAAGCAAACTAATCCAACACCCTTCTTTACGAGCGCTTCTGGACAGCTCTGCCACTACGTGCGACATTTGCTGTAGAAAAGATGAGCGACCACGTTGTTTCCAAACGTGCGAAATTGGCAATAGTAGTGTTTTCTTTTTTCACCATTCGTCATTATTTTCTGCATTTTTCACACTACAAGAACTTTCACTGTGGCATGAAGAAAACCCCGTTTAGTATTCGCCTGTTTCTTAATATCGCTATCTTTCGCTTGTTTTGTTATCTTCAACGTGAGAGGCGGTGGTTTTAATCTTTTCACTAACTTCAGCTTTAATGGAAATTTTAAATATGAACGCTGGAAAGTTTGATATGTGGTAGGTGACTAATTCGTTAAATGCAAGGCATTTCATCACACTGAAGCAAAATCCAGTTTAAGAAACTATTTTTCAACCAGAGGTTAATTGGATGCGATTTGGAGTATGTAGTGGGCTGACAACAGGCTGACACCAGCATAAAGTGAGAAGCTCCTCAGCTGTGCTTTGCACTGCGTGTCAATAACATAACGTAACACAACACACAACACAAAACGTATATGGCACAGCAGGCAAACAAAAATGAAGGTTATAAAGTTCGTTAAAATATCTCTTGAAGGTTTCAACAGATGCAGCCTTCACGACATGTTCAGGAAGGCTGTTCCAAGGTGTAATGGCTCTAAACCAGATGGAGAACTTGGAGGCAAGTTGTTATTCAAAAGTTAAAAAGAACAAGCGTGTCTCCACGTACTCTTCGCTCTTCCTGACAGGTAAGCTGGATTATTGCAGCCTTTGGTCATAGGCTAAGGCAAGTGAGGGATACATGCAAGAAATTTTGTGGCTGGTCGTTGCACTTTTTCCACACCAGCAATGTATTTCTGGTATCCTGTTGACCAAATTGGGGCGCCGCAATCCACAATAGGTCGAATAAAGACACTGATAATTTTATGGGCGACGCCAGTGCTCAGAACGGAAAGATGCTTTTTGAAGAATTAAATCAAACGGCTGGCTCTCTTGGCCACAGACAAGCAGTGTGAGCCATATTTAAGTTTCGGCCTGACTAAACAGAAATTTCTTTGAAATTTGAAAAATAAAGACTAAAGTTACGAAAGTGTTTTTTCCCCGCCTGATCCTTCAGTCGTTATTGGCAACGCCACACATAGCCATATACTATACACTAGAGGGGGGGGGGG
>JAHWFP010105245.1:0-24521 GCA_023313725.1 Lithobius niger | reverse complement strand
CTGGTGAGAGGGCGCACGTGGATTTGCTCAGCGTAGGGCGGGAAATGGGTAAACGAGGCTGTGCCTTCCAATCTAGCCTATGTCTATGAAAAATCACACACTCATGATTTTTTTATTTTATCCTTACTTTTGTCTAATTATTAAAACGGATGTTATTCAGGTTAGGTTCTGGTTTCGGTAGTGGTTTCGGTTTCGGCCGAAACTGATGTACTGGTTTCGGTAGAGGTTTCGATTTTGGCCGAAACCGAAATGCCAGTTTCGGTAATGAATTCGGTTTCGGCCGAAATTAAGTAACTGGTTTCGGTACTAGTTTCGGTTTCGGCCGAAAGTGAAAAACTTGGTTTCGGTCGACCACTAATCACGACTTCAAACGGCCGAAGAGCCTGGCAGAAATCCTTAACAAGTTTTGTTTTGGGGTAGTGGTCCAAATTGCCCATGGCTTGTCTAAACCATGCGCAATGGCTGTTTGCTGTGACGTCACCATGAGTTAGCCAATGACGAACGAGAACAACGGCTGTTTGGCCGTCTGATTGGACTAGCCCAGTCACGTGATGTGCACGTCACTGCAAACAGTCATGGCGTGTGGTATAGAAGTACACAGAACTCTCGTTATTTGGAAGAGGAAAGCAACAATTCTTCATTTGTGCTGCTGTTGTCATGCTGCGCTCTCACATCTTCCTGTTCTTTGTTGTAAGCAAAATATGTTATTCCTCGTTACTGAAGCCGATGCTGTGAAGAGTGATTTCTTAGACCTAAAACCGCGCGATTTTTGTTGTTGGAGAAAACAACGTTATTTTAAGCCTAAGAAATCCGCCCTTCCGTTATTTTTCTCCCCATTTTTATGTAGCGCACCTTGTAGTTATGCCCTCTATAACCCATAGTTGGAGCCAATATGGCGCAAATGTCACTATATTGCTCTATATGGACATTTCACTGTTCTAATAGAAATAAATATATCATTGGTTACCCGCTTGTGTATGATCCATAGTTTGTTACAAGTTAAAGATGAGTGACTTTATAACGTACTATGGATCAGACAGACACAATTAATCCGTAATACATTTAATTCTATTAGAACAGTGACTTGTCCACATAAGGAAAACATTCTTTCTTGAACCAGGGTATAGTCACTAGTAATTAGGCAAATATCAACATTATTTCCACCTTTTTTCAATTAGAAAAAGGCGTTAAGCAGTGTAGTCAAGGAAACATTTATGTTGAAGTTTCAAACGAATTTTTAGCTATTTCTGTCGGATTGTTATTTTTCTTCAGACGCCCGAAAACAGCCAAACTGCCTCAGCTGTGAAAGGCACAAGTGTGTAGTGGCCGCCATGCTCATATATATTTTAACTGGATAGGAAGGCCGTTAACATTGTCATTGAATCTAAGCTGGCGACACACTTGCATGCACTCGAAAATTATTACGAATTTACAAAAACTGCTGCAAAAAGCTGCTGTTCCCACAAAAGTATACGAAGCTACGTCATTGTACTTTTAAGCTTTCCTTTATTTTTTATGTAGGCAAACATTTAATGAATTACAGGCTTCGAAGAGACTCGAAAATGCACACATGCTCAAACCATGTATTAAGTTAAGCTATATTCTCCAACCACACACCCTTCATAGTTTCTCAGACTTTAACTGGTAATAATTAATTACAAGCTAGTTTCGTTTCGTTTAGTTTAATTTTAGGCTGAAAACTGAGTAGATATGCCCACATAAAACTCATGGTACCCTCTATAAACCTAGACGGAACTAATAGAGCAGCGGCAAGTGACGACATATTGGCTACAAGAGAGATAGCTGCAAGGCGCACTAGATTGAAATGGAGGGTTAAACAACGGCACTTCTAGTCAAGGCAGTGCCTTGAAAGCGGGTTTCTTAGGCTTAAAAACCGTTGTTTTCTCCAATCCGTTATGCTGCGAGGTTGTAATCGGAAAATAAAGATTCCACTTGCCTAAAAATGTCAGCAACTGCTAACAAAGCGACAAAAATCGCGCGTTATAGGACTAAGAAATCCACTCCTAACAGCATTGTCTTCAGTAGACGCCCTTCTTTTCGCCCTCCAGTGCCCCTTGCAGCTAACCCAGTTACTGGCTCCGCCACAGAGTTATATACAATAATACTACGTCATCAATGCCCTATAGAGCGGTGACATTTGCCGCCATATTGGCACCAGTATGGGTTTTGGAGGGTATAACTACAAGGTGCACTACATAAAAATGGAGGGAAAAACAACGGAAGAGCGGATTTCTTAGGCTTAAAATAACGTTGTTTTCTCCAACAACAAAAATCGCGCGTTTTAGGTCTAAGAAATCACTCTTCACAGAATCGGCTTCAGTATGACGCCCTTCTGTTTCTCTCTGCAGTGCCCCTTGCAGCTAACTTATTAAGGCTCCAGCATAGAGTTATATACAATAATACTACGTCATGTCACTACCCTATAGGAAGGAATCTAAGACGTTTCAGCAGGAGGTCTCAGTCACAAATTCTCCTCCCCACCCCTTTAAATTCTTGATATAGGTTTGCTCTGTAAAACTGATAACTGGATGGACCCAGCGATTTTTTAGAACATCCTAACATTTTGTTGTCTTTATTCTGAGCTCTGTATTTCTTTTACAGGT
Source organism: Lithobius niger (assembly GCA_023313725.1). Classification (NCBI taxonomy): domain Eukaryota; kingdom Metazoa; phylum Arthropoda; class Chilopoda; order Lithobiomorpha; family Lithobiidae; genus Lithobius; species Lithobius niger. The sequence goes on along the minus strand of JAHWFP010105245.1, from coordinate 21,897 downwards.
TTGGATTCATGATCAAGAGGAAATTCCCTATGTTGGCATAGCCCATCATTTAATGGATGTGTCCAAATTTGTTTTATCAGTAGGAGTAACGCAGGTAAACAAATCATCAGCAACCTAAGGTCATTGTACTTTAACCTACGACTAAGGAAGGCAGTTATTAGGTGCTGCGTAATTTAGGCTGTTTGGTGCTAGGTGAGGTCAGGCAGGATGTAGGTGGATTACGATGGTAAGGTTAGTAATGAGATAGCTACTTAGTACTAGCAGGTGCTCATAAAAAGTATGGATGTACATGTGACTTGGGAGTGTCTAAGGTGTAACTCTGGCATCGTATTCCTTCTCTAGTCGCAAGACCGTCTAAGAGAGAAGCTGCAGCTCTATTTCCCGGCTCAGGGCCAGTGATTAGGTATTGCGAGACTCTATTTTACCAAGCAATACTAGGAGGCGTCAACTCCCCCGGCCTGCACGAGAATTAACGTGGCACTTGATTTCTATCCCAGTTGGCCTTAACTTGAAGAAACAGAAGCACCTTCCATTCGTTTCTACACAGTTGATTGCGAGTTGCTGCATGCCTTGACCAACCTCAGCACGAGGGACATTTTCAGTTTTTCATTAATTTCTGGGCAAAAATTGAGTCCTGAAAATCAAGATTACTCGGCCATGGGAGTGATTCTATGATACATTAGTTTATTTTCAGTAGTTTATTTTCTGTATTCTCATTTCCGTTTAACACGGCTATTCCTGAATATGAAGCAAGAAAATACCAAAGTGAACGCTGCAAGCGAATACAGGAGCAGGTGAATGAATCTAGTACCGATATTAACGTGAGTGTCTGAATAGCACTGCTATCACGGTCATCGTAGCAATTATTAACAAAAAGCATAGGAGTTGAGTTTGTTTTGGTGGATAAGCAACTTGACTAAACCGGAAGTTTAAGAGCGCGGCGTCAAAGGACGTACCGCCACGCCAATCGGCACTCGCGGCCGCGCGATTAGAAATTTACACCCAACGCACTAGGTTTAATCCATCTAAACCATCTTTCAACATGGCGGAGAAAGCAGACGACGCCTAGTATAACGCGGTACTAAACTGGTATAACGGTATTAAATTAGATTTAGTAATTTATTCAATTTTTCTGCTGCTACGACATTTTAACTTGGTTAAACCTACTGTTGTCACAAGAAGATGACTCATTCTACACCGGTTTTCTTGCAAATATCATGCATTCATAAGCACCCCGTCTCGTGTTACAAAAATACGATATTTACTTCCCCAACAATCGGCGTTAAGGTTTCGTTCGACTGTCAAACTTTGTTACAAAACACAATGGCACGTAACGGCTGGCAATATAACAATCTCTTATCTTACCTACGTTGAATTGAATTGAATTTTTATTTACGTGAGTCTAAGGACCTTAGTCATACACTCAACTCTAAACTTAATCCTAAACCGTAAACCTAACAACCGAACCAACACCGGCCAACACCAACTTTACACCAACCAACGATTACAGCTACACAAAGGCTCAGTAGTTACCCAACCAACCAAAGACACCAGTCAACCTCCATCAGAGTGAGTAGGAGATAGCAGCAGGCACCAACACAGCCGCCACTCTTCAATAGCAGCCCGGACCCATCAGCACACGAACCGGCCTGTCGCCCTGCAAAACCCTATAACCGCCCGGATGGACTGTAGCGTAGTAACAGTGTGAGGGGGCACACCCAACACCGTGCACAGTGACCCCCCGCCACCTCTCAGGGGCTGCCGTCGGCACCAAGCCCAGCGCGGGCATGAGAACAGGAAGTGGCTGACCGTTTCATCCCCTGTGCCACAGCTACAAGCCGGGGTCCTGTACCATCCCATCCTAAACTGGTACTCCTGCAGCAACACATGCCCGGTCCTCAACCGAGAGAGAATCCTCGCGTCCCTCCAAGACAGACGATCAAGAAGCACTGGTGCTGCGACCGTGGGATGTATGTCCGCAAGAACCCGACCCGTGGTTCCGGTTGCCCATCTTGCCTGCCATTCGTCTCGTGACAGTAAATCCAGAACAGGGCGAAGATCTCTAGGTGCCAACGGAAATGCAACCTCACTAGCCTTAACCCCTGACACACTTCCTACCTTGGCCAGAGAGTCAGCCACCTCATTTCCAAACATGCCTACATGCGCTGGTGTCCACAATATAGATACAGCTGTCCCATTCTGGCGGGCACAGAAAAGTTTCCACCCAATCTCTATTGTGAGTGGGTGGACCACCTCCAACGACCGAAATCCTCTCTTCAGGAAAGCGACACTAGCTGCCGAATCTGTTAATACCACGAAATTGGAAAATCCAACATCCAAACACAGGTCCAGAGCTATCGAGATGGCGACTAGTTCTCCAACAAAAATCGATGGAAGACCCGAAAGATGGTAGCTACGTTCTAAGCGTAGCTCTGGGACACACACTCCTACTCCACCTTCCCACCGATCAGCATAGAATGAAGCATCGCAATAAACTCGGACAGCGTCTGGCAACCCTACGCCAACAAGCGCGCCAAGAGCTGCCCCACACCATTCCCAGGGGCACCGTGGGTGAACAATAACTGGAGACCGGAATCCTCTCACTCTGCTGTCTAGGAGCAGGGTTGCTCCCAAGCCCGGCGAGCCCAGAAACTCCCGTGTCCTAGGACCAAGCGACATGTAATCTAAAATGACGCGCGCCAGAGGGTCAAGGGAGCCCCTTGCAACGGCACGCAAACAAATAGTCGCCAACAACTCTCTGGCCCGTATTTCCGTCGGCAGTTCTCCCGTCTCTACCAACAATGCCGGAACAGGAGTTGACGGCAAACAGCCGGCAACAGTACGCAGGCACACATTCAGGGCGACTTGAATACCTTGGGTTGCCTGCCTGCACCCCGCCAAGATGGGGAGATGGAAGTCTGCACAAGGTCTTACGTACGTCCTGTAAAAAGCCGTAATAACCGATCGACGGGCCACAAGCCTATTGCTAGCCAGTGACCTGAGAATACGGGACCGTGAAACAATGTTCTCCCTAACGGTAGCAACCTCCTCAACCCAGGTGAGATGCGGATCCAACCTGAAGCCAAGATACCTCACACTCAACGAAGAGTGTACACGTATCCCATCAACCACCATAGAGCCGGTGATATAGGGTCCTCTTGAAAATATCATCAGCTCCGTTTTCGTCGCTGAAAGGGCGAGGCCCCTTTCAGCGAGTAGCTTGGATCCCCTAGCGACTGCGGATTCCAAAGTAGAAAGCAACTCCTTAATATCCAACCCTGCCACCCACACAGCCACGTCATCAGCATACGCCACCACATTAGCCAGGGTGCTCACCTCAGAGAGCACCGAATTAATGGCCACAGCAAAAAGAGCTGGACTTAGGCAGCTCCCCTGCGGGAGCCCCCTGGTCGTGGAGCGAACACCCGACCAGTGACCGTTTACCCTGGTAGCCTAAGACCGAGTGCCCAAGAGTGCCAAAATCGCATCCCTCAACTTCCTACGTTTGATACATCATAAACAATGTAGCACAGGGAGTATTTCACAGAAAATTCCACCGCCTACGAGCGGATCAACCGCGAATACCTCATGGCGGCTTGGTCAGGCGGAAGTAGCAGACGCGCTTTGTATTCTGGGTACATTCGTGAGTCACGCTTGCCATCGAAGACTACGCACTTCGGCTATGCATTTGAGCTGCGAGTTGCTTATCCATTCAAACACAACTCAACTCCTATGCAAAAAGCGACCACGTCGTTTCAAAACTTGTGAAATTAGTTTCTGAATTCCTCACACTAAAGGAACTTTCACCATGGTGGCAAATGGTTGTTCATCTAGCGCTCAGAGCCACAACCTGCCGCTACTAAAAATTGGCTTAACTATCCAACAGAAAACCTAAACTGTTACTGCGAATTCTTGTTTTATCTCCCAAAACAAGCGCCATGCTCGACGTATGCTGAAAAGACACACCTGATCTTTCTACTACAGTAAGCAAAACTTATCGCTGATTGGTCTCCAACAAACAAACCACGGATATTGATAGTAAATCGCAGAGCAAGCATTGCGTGCTAGTTACGCCTATAATATGGCAGTGATGTCACCTTCGTCGAACAAGGTGTTGTAATAACTTTCACAGATTTGTAAAGTTATTACAAGCCTGTGTTAGTAATATTATGTTGTACATGTTTTTGGCCTTGAGGGCAAAGTGAGTGAGGACAAATAATTCGACTAAATTTCCATGCAGATCATTTACGAAGTTAAATGTAATACTCTGAATCCTGACAAGAAGCATCTTTATATTTCCATATAAGTCCGATGACGATGCCATCTTCGTGAATTATCATCGGATTTTCACGGGAATATGAAGATGCTTCTTGTCAGGATTCAGAGTGTTACATTTAACTTCGTTAATGATCCGCATGGAAATTTAGTCGACTCTTCGACATCCCTCACTCTGCCTGCTAAGCCAAAAATATGTACAACATTACTAACACAGGCTCGTAATAACTTTACAAATCTGTGAAAGTTATTACGACGCCTCGTTCAACAAGTGAGTGGTTGAGGCCACATCCCGGAATGAGAAATGTACACATGGGATAGTTTTTACCACGGCTTCTCATAAAATACTATAGCTGCATGCAGATTATCAGTATAGTATAACAGAACTTTCCTTCTTTGAAAAGGAAAGTAAATATTACTTTGACTACCTTTACAAGCCTAAATCTAATGTTATCATGTGCTTGCAATTTTTAACATTAATTATGCTACACCGTCATAAAGAATGGTGTAAACGAGCCTCATTATTGTTAGGAAGCTGAAACTTGCTAGGTTTTCTTTTGACACCGTCACAGACGATAGTTTTGCACAATGCTGGTAGTTGTTTCCGTCCTGGACGTGCCGATACAGTTTTAAAGTCTAACAATAGACTTCCGAATGACCTTTTGGTAAAAATTGTATGACAGATTTGTAATTGTATCAATACATCAAAACAGGTTCTTGATGAACAGCGCACACTTTAATTTCCTTGTACTGGCAAAATTAATGCTTTCTATTCATGTAAATACAGAAAACGAAACTAAGCTATCTTTATTCTTCAAGGTTTCAACTAGTGATGGAAGTTGCCGGTATTCCTATAATTATTTATTGATTGTCAGTTTGTTTGTGTTTTTTAATCGAGGAAATTGTAATAATTGCTCACTGGTTAAATTGGCGATTTCAGATTAAACTTGTGAACCGAACAGGCCATGAGTGCTTTTCAACTCAAGAATATGCTAAGTGTGTTGAAGATTGTTACACTGAAGCTATCATTGCGAATAGCTCTTGCAGGTAATGGACTTAAAGACGTAGTAGTTAAATGTTAAAAACTTTAAGGACGTAGCAGTTTAATGTTAATATTAGCCCATGTAGGGCACCCTTGTAGCCTTGTATTAGGGTGTATTGATGCAAGACGACCTTTTCGCTGTGCTAGTCTATAGGGCAGAGACACGACGTAGTATTATTGTATATAACTCTATGGTGGAGCCAATAACTTGGTTAGCTGCAAGGTGCACTGGTGGGAAAAAGGAAGGTCGTCTTACTGAAGCTAATGCTATTAGACTGAATTTCTTAAGCCTATAACGCATGAACTTTGTTGTTTGAGAAAACAACGTTCTTTTAAGCCTAAAAAACCCGCTCTCAAAGCACTGTCTTGACTAGAAGTGCCGTTTTTTCCGTTACATTTTAATCTAGTGCACCTTGTAGCTATTACCTCCAAATGGTATCTCGCAGCCAAAATGACGTCACTTGACGCTGCTTTATTAGTATTTAGTTACGGCGTTTCCAGTTTCTAATAAAGGAATAAGGCACTGCAGAAACAATTAAATTTATTACAAATAACAACAAGGATTTTTTTTTAAATGATGTTCATAGGCTACAACAACGATTTTAAGCTTTGCTACAACACTGCCGTCATATCTCCTTGTTTCCAAAATGTGCATATTCAGACACAAAAAAACAGCTTCTAGCAGTGATCAAAAACAGTCAAAAAGAAATTATCTCGCAGGGAGAATTCAAAACCCAACATTGTGTCCATTTCGGGTTTGTCTAATCGAAAACAAAGCTCGAATACTGACATTCAGAAACCAGTTTGCCTTTTATACTGCAATAGGAATTGTTTTCGTGTCATAATTCAGTACTGTCATGCCACATGCCTCATACTTAGTGCCCAGGCATGGCAATGTCAATATTGCAGCAAGGTTAGTCGGTATGAACCACCCGAAAACCACTTGCCCCGGCAAAAAAGCTAGTGAGCGAGAAAATTTAATTTGGAAGTAGTTGCTAAAATGTGCCTTTTGACTCTCGAATATCACGTAATCTGTTACTACTTTTTGTACTTTGTAGCTACATTAATGATGATAAAGACGAGCTTTTGCCTGATTTTGATTGCTCATACTTTGCTTCTACAACCACGTTTACCTCAAATACGGGTATTAGAAAACAAGATTACCTAGTCAACCCTCCCCTTTTATAGTTCTTGGCTTGCTAATATCGAGTGTGACGCAAAAGCCATTTATCTCACGGTCCTAACTTTCACAATGCAATAAACATACTTAACAGTGTATGATATTCATATCACCACATTAGTGTGTGGTGATATGGGATATATCGCCACGGATGCCATGCCCAGTAAAGTGGGGTGATGTCACATGATGTGACTGTGAGGTGAACGGCGTAAATTTTACATGAAGTTTGCGGTATGTGCAACACGATAATAGACATCAGTCCACTGAATTTAAGAATAACGTTTATCCTACACATTTTTTTTAAAGACAAACCCACCCTAAAGACACAAAACACCCCCCACATAAATGGTATCGGCCGCAAACCTGACTGCATCAATACAAAATTATGCAAACGTGATGACATAATGTTTTGCGTAAACAACACTGCTATGAAGGCGAACTTTCCGTTTGCCCCCAACAATTTTGTTTTCGTTTCAAAAGTTAGGGACCGTGCGATTAATTATTTATACCACCCGGGGCAAACTTTATCAGATTTATTTGCCAATGGGCAATATCCCTTATATGGCACTCGAACTGCGTCTCATCTTGTCGAACAATCTCGATGGTGTCTTGGTTGACGTAGATTTCGCGGATTGGCCATGTGCGGGATATCACCCATCGGGTGATAAATTCGATGCAGTTCCCTGGGGTGTATAACTATTACATCTCAGCCTTACAGATACTGATTAACCAACAACTCGCTGGTCAAAAAGAACTTTGTTTGAAAATGTTGATGCAGCTTTCCGTAGGAGGATGAAAAGTTTCTGAATAATGAAGGTGTTGTGAATATAGAGCTAGGCATCAATGTCCTAGTCACGAAATGCATGATCCTAACTGTCGCAATAGCCCATCACTCTGAAGTGTGTAGTCAGCACTGCATACATTGGATATAGAGACAAACGTTGAAGTTCATCTAGACGTTGCGAGTTATGGTCACTTATTCCCGAGTTATTTTTAGAAGGGGTGTGGAATTTGGATGAGGACATAATGAGGGTAATTATGGAGTTTAACCGAGCCACGCTAAATCACTCGTTTATTTTACTAACCGATGCTAATTATCATTCTCTTCCCATTTCGCATTGAAAAACGGGGGAAATCTGTCTTAAGTACTGAAAAAAATATTGAAAATACGTAAAACGATAAAACGGCTGTGTTAAAGCACCGGCCATCTTGCAGGACACAGAGTAGCAAGAAAACCTGATTTACATCGCAATGAAAGGAGACGGAAATAACCTGACCTAACAAACCTAACCTAACAAACCTAACCTACCTAACCTAACCTAAAAAAAATAACAAAAAAAAAAAACAAAAAAAAAACAGTCAGCATAGTTTGGAACATTACTTTCCGTTTTCGCGATGCCAACTTTTCGTGCTACTCTGAATCCCGGAAAATGGCTGCCACTTTACTCGGCCAGGCCATGGTTTTTCGATCAGCGTCTTTTGGGTAAAGGTTGGGAAACTTCCATTTCTAGTTTCATTTACGCCAAAATAGTTTTCAGATGGCGCTCGCAATCGCAAGCGGCAATAGTATTTGCTAAAATAGCATTGTTTTGAGTTACGGATTGCTGCCGATCCTACGTGTTTTGTCCAAAAAATACCGAATAAAGGCATTGTTCTGGCCAGGAAAAAATTATGTGATGCCTAGAACATGTATAAACAGAATAACGACGATAAATCAAATATAGTACATAATGTTTAATTAGAAAAAAATATTTAAATCAAGATAAAAAAATATTGATTGGGTAATGCTCGACAACAATGCATACTTTTTCATTGTTGTATATAAGAACATATTTCACTGAAGGCGGAATGAATTCTCCATTGTTGACGCCAAAGAGTGGCATTGTTATTTGCATTGTTTAAAGCCCCAGTATCACGAAAACAATCATTTGCCGTTTGGCGTCAACAATGGAGAATTCATTCCGCCTTCAGTGAAATATGTTCTTATATACAACAATGAAAAAGTTTGCATTGTTGTCGAGCATTATCCAATCAAAATTTTTTTAACTTGATTTAAATATTTTTTTCTAATTAAACGTTATGTACTATATTTGTTTTGTCGTCGTTATTCTGTTTATACATGTTCTAGGCATCACATAAATTTTTCCTGGCCGGAACAATGCATTTATTCGGTATATTTTGGACAAAACACGTAGGATCGGCAGCAATCCGTAACGCAAAACAATGCTATTTCAGCAAATACTATTGCCGCTTGCGATTGCAAGCGCCATCTGAAAACTATTTTGGCGTAAATGAAGTTTTTGACGTGCGTAGAATGGAAGATTCCCAACCCAACCTTTACCCAAAAGACGCTGATCGAAAAACCATGGCCTGGCTCACCGATTTACGTGGTTACACGTGTTTGGAGAGCAACAAAACGTGTTTAGAGAACTAAAAAAATATTTCCCCCATTTTTTTAACGTGAAATGAGAAGAGGATAAAGATCTAGGTCGGTACGTACCAAAATTGAACGATTTTGCGTGATTCGGTTGAACTCCATAAATACCATGATGAGTTCTGTGCAAGTTTTTTCCCTCAATATTAGCACCTAACATTTTTTTTCCAGTCTTCAACTGAAGAGTTTAGTTTTATTTCAGTCTTCCTCTGATTGATTGTTGAGCTACTTAACAATATTGCGTAGCTGTAATTGCTTTGTCGATGTTAGTAAGATTTGACCTCAGTCACCTACGTTAAAAAGACAATTTTATTATCTTTCAAAAACCAAATTTGGTATATTGTATTGGCTTAGGGATTGGTAAACATGCTTACCAAAATTTATTTAAATTTTTCGGTCGGGTCGGAAAGCTGGACCTTGCTGAAACTAGTTATAGTTCCGTTGTTGTTGTCGCCATTCAGCTATTTTTAAGCAGCCCTGTCTACAGCTCAAATTAGTGCTATACAAAGCTAGTTTTATCACATTTTATAGATTCGGCTGAAAAGATTGTGCTTTCCTAAAAATGAATGCAGTTGGTCAGGTAGTTCTAAGTTATTGAGTTCCAAACGACCAGATTCGTTGTTATCATTTTATAAGTATCGTCACTACACACACAACAAAGCCACTTTAGCTGTAGCTAATCGTTTTAGATTTAGATTAGACTTATTTTAGGATGCAGTGAGCTATTTCGGATCGTCGGCACCACAAAACAAACGATTTTATCGATTACAACAACAATAGATTTACCACAACTAGAATACAGTTCAAAAACAAAAACGAACTCGTTTAATTTTTAAGGTAAGGTTTATCTGGATCGAAGATAAAACAGGGAAGGGACATGAATAAACTTTCCAGTAAGAGTTTCATATTCCACAGTGTTGATGCAGTTTAGTTTATGTGCAACTTCACTTACGTACTGAAATGGTTTTTACTGGTTTTTACTTTTCAACACGATAGTAAGCTAATGATTGGTGTTTGCATGCATCGTATTTTTGATAGTTGTGTAAACAGAATCTCTGGAAACTGGTAAGCAAATAGTCGTCAAGGGTCACATCAACAGGGTGATGAACGGAAAGGAGACGACTGAAGAATGCTACTGAAAAATTATACAACGGGCAAAAAGTCATGCAAATTATCCCAAAAAAATTATGCAAAAAATGGGCAAATGCGTGTCGAGGATCTATGTTTGGAGATGTGTTTATCTAATTCTGGTTAATTCCAAGCTAAATGCTTTTCAAATTTACCAGTTTCAAAATTCATTACTCGATAATCTAAACACAACCAACAGCTATACAGGGTGAGTCAAAAGTAACGACCCCGTAGAGTTTGCAGCCGCATGATTTGGTTTATCCACCGAACAACCATCGATCGTTGGTCACCACGGAGGGGGGGGGCACATATTAAGATTATTAATAGGTGCCCCTCGACTCCGCCCCCCTTAAATAAATTTTCTACTTTCTGTTCCTTTGGGAATAGGGCATTGGTCCCAATTTGAGATATGTGCGGGCAGTTAATTCATGGTGAATGCAGAAACAGCATGCAAATCGGTCAACAATAGCATGAGCTATGACCAAAACATGTTAGTGCAAATGTTGGCTTCAGTGCATAAAATAATATCCTGTGCCTTTGTGTGAATTGGTTGATTGATTGTAATAATTACAGTAAGGAATCGCTAACTTAAATCGCAAATTGGGACCAATGCTCTAATCCTAAAGGAACCGGAAGTAGAAAATTTATTTAAGGGGGGCAGGGTCGGGGGGACCCATTAATGATCTTAATATGTGGCCCACTCCGTGGTGACCAACGATGGATGGTTGTGTGGGGGCTAAACCAAATCATGCGGCTGTAAACTCTACTGGGTCGATATTTTTGACTCACCCTGTATATTAGTTCTTCTTTGTTATATTTTTTTAAAGTTGGACTCTGATTTGATATACACTGTACTAAAAAATAACGTAAAAAAAATACATTTAAAAAAGTTTCTTCCTACAAAATGTTTGTGATTTTTTTGTGTCAACAAGAAAAGGTGTATGTAGAAATTCATCACAAACATAGGTTGGGAGGAGCTCAAAGGGATATAAGGTTCTAATCATTATAAAATATAAGTAAATGCAATTAGCCAATTTAATTTTTCTAATAGAAAAAAAATCAAGATACAGTCATAATGGAAGTGAATACAGTTCCTCTCTCTACTCTGTCACTGATCACTACTTGTGTTTAGTTGTGCTTTTAAGATTTGAAGATATTTATAGAACCTAAAAATTGGTTTAATAAACCTGTTCAATATTGAACATTTTCTTTTTGGTAGGTTTCCATATTTCCCTGAACGATTAACCTTACCATTGTGCAAACCTTCACCTAAAACTCTGCAAGAGTACAGAAGACACCGGTCCGTGGCAATTGGAGAGGGTGGCGTATCTTGTTCCTGTCCTCAAAGATGTCAGTTTAGAATTTTTGAGCAGCGTCCTTTGAACATCAAAGCATCTGGCAGTAACAAACCTTACGTGCCGTACGTATTGGACTTCAGCGATCCTTATGAAATACTTTTTCAAGAACGTCTTCTTTACGATGTCATTCAACTTCTGAGTGAAATTGGTGGAACTTCTGGAATGTATCTGGGATTTTCCGTATTATCACTGCTGGAGATTGTCGTTGCATCCTGCAATGTAGGAAAGAAGTCCTCAAAGCCCTTGGCAAACGATCCTATATTCCGCAAAGTAGCCAAAACGTACGGGAATTGGAAAAAAAGACGTAGTCATCCCAAAACACCAAAAAAGGAGGGAAAAAATGCTCTAGACATTCTGAAAATTGTTTTTTTGGGATGTACTGTCACTTTGTTTGCTGTGGTAACTACCATCAGAATAGTAAAATATTTTCAGCAAAGTACAAGAAATAACGTGGAATTATCAATGAACTCTACTATATCTTCTCCCGCCATTACGATTTGCAATGCAGGGGGATACATAAAAAAATATCGAGAACAATATGCAAGGTGGAAAAATATTTCCAATATGTGCAATATCGACAAATTAGATCTGCTGGACTTGCGCAAGGTTACTATTTCGAGCATATGGGCTGCAGTACCTCAGGGTCTGGTAAGTATGATTGCACTTTATTTTAGAAACTTACTAATTTTTTTTTTTATCTGAGGGTTGAGAATATACTTGATTGCAACCAATAACCCATAACCACCTGAAAAAAAATTTCAGACCCTTTTTTTTCAGTCCTGGGTTGGTACTCGGATTCGAACCGGCATCCTCTTGGTTTGGAGCCGACGGCGCTGACCACTGGGCTGTGATTGCCCGCTTTGCTCGGGGTCCCCGGGGTCCCCTCACAAAGCTCGCACTGGGACTTAGTTTTTCGCTGTTCTACGTTGAAGGCGTACATTCGTATCTGGGTGGCTACGGGTTAATAATTTATGACAGGTATTTTGAAAAAATCTGTCATTACAAGTTTGTGGATGCTTGTGAATCTTGGAAAAGAGAACGAGGAGCTAGGCATCGTAGGAAAATGTTTTTTTTTGTCAAGACCTTCACGGCTACATAGATTTTCTTTCTCCCATTACCATCCAATCTTACAATTGTGCTGGTATCTAAATAGAACATCCGTACAAACTTCCCGTTAGCAGTCCGTTAGTAAGAGTGGTAGCCTTTACTGCAAAGTTCGACCTAGGTCGCCCATGTTAAAATGCTAACTTTGATGCTTACGAAAACGCAGGAGAAATGTTTATATAAGGTAACCAAAATGTTTGGAGGACGGCGAAGACTGAACAGTGCACCAGTGGTATGAAGGGCGAAAACAGTTCAGCCTTATTTATAAATATTAATAACAACAATGCGATTGCTCAATCGTCAATTAAACTTATGGTTGCATGTTGCCCCGTGTTAAATCACTGTGTCTATCTCTACGGACTCTTCTAGGACTGGTCTGCATGGTTAGGATCACCACAACATCGATATTTAAATCCAGCACCTGTCAGAATAGGAGAGACCAGGCTGCACTTATGCATTTAGGTAGTGACGGCCTTTGTATTTGTACACAAATCCACCTAATAACGATCAGGAACATATTCCAATGTAATATCTCCGCCCACTATCTCGTCAATTCAATGTCTCTCATCTATTCTCTTACAAAATGGTGCCTAATTTCAATTTACGTGGACCTCGAACGCTCTATTCATGAGTTCGAATGTGCGTCATACATGGCGCTCAGTGAGTCTGCACGCATTACTGTAGGTACTGTTCTGTCTTCAATATTAAAAAAGACCATGCAGAGCTGGTTGCATCTGGGGGGAGGTGGGGCTTGGTATGAGAGGGATGGGGAGATGCTTTCCCCCCCCCCCCTTAATCGTCCTGGAAGGCATAAATTTCGCAAAATCGAGTTGGCAATAGATGCCAATTACTTTTAATAGAGCTCTCATATAAAACGCTTCACGTGACACGAGACATGAAGCCCAGTATTCAGATTCCATGGTGGATAATGAAATACACTTCTGTTTTGTTGCTCTTCATAAAAACTGGTGTATCGGCGTAATACACTCGACACCGGAAATGGTTACAGAAGACAAATAATCTTTTGAAAATATTCCTAACGACCAGTTAGTTAAAGAAGACAATTAAAAAATGTGGGAAACAGTCCTATTGTGTGCGCGGCATATCTTGAGTCCTGCAAGTATTTTATGATCGGCTACGTCTTCCTGGAGGAGGCGGCTTTAATCGACGGCCGCCATTGTTTTTGTAACCATCTTGGATATCAACAAGGCACTCTGGTACTAAAAACGTACAATCGATTATCTGTGTTCCTTCTGCAGCGAACCCAATATAGGCCGCGGACACTATAACACCCATTTAAGTTCAGAAGACAATTAATTTTTCGAAAACATTCCTAAAGACCAGTTACGTACAGAAGATAGTCAGTTGTGCCTTTAGGCATTGGGGCACTTGGTGTGCGTCTAGGGCGCCGAGTTTACTGGGGGCCCCCAAAGTCACGTATTTTTTTTTCAAGTAGGTGTTAATAACCTGTTTCACGTCCTAACGCACTTTACTCCTCCCTCCGTCAACCCTATTTTTACCCAGCTCACGAATTTACTCTTTATGTATAATTTCCTTCCTAGTTCATCCATGATTACTATTGTTTATGGCTTTTTTGTTATGAATTAGCAACAAGCTACAGCGCGCATTTCGTTTCCCTTAAGTGGTTCAGCAAAACTAGAGTATGGTGCGCGGTTAATGTCAAAATGCATCTACAAAACGGGATTGACGTAAAGTGCAATGCACAGTATGGTGTTGACTTTATACATCATACTCATATTTCTCTAAATCGCTCGACGGAAAAGAAACGCATAGATGGAGGAGGCACTGTCGCGAGTCCCATATTGAGGGGCCCCCGAGTTCAAACACCGTCCAGGGCCCTCCGAAAAGTGGAGTAAGCGGAAGGAAAAACACGGAAATAGCAAATAAAGGTTGGCTAATGCTGAAAATATGTTCTCAAATACGGTCCTCAAATGTAATAAAGTCGTCCCAACTCCCAACTTCAGTTGACGCTGATGGATAACTGTGTTGTTTTGATACCGACGTGTGACTGAATTAATCCAGGTAGCATACATTTTGGGTTTTGGTAAATGGTTTCATCAAGGACGCCGATAAAGGGTCCTTATGCAAGCCACAGCATGAACAGAATTGACACAGACCAACGAATTTCAGTATTTGGCGTTGTGTCATACCTCTTTCACTGTATTAAAATTTTTTTAAACATTGAAACCGTTTGGTCTCCACAGCAAGACGATTTGTTGAGATTTGTTGTTGTTGTGACTCATTGCCATCCCCTGGAGATAGAACCAATGAACCGATTTTCAAGTTTTATAGATTAAGACGTAGGTATGAACTAGGCCATAGGGCCGTTTGAACGCTATTCTAAAGTGACTACAATATTGTTGTTGTTCTTCTTCTTCTTGTTGGGGAAATTTTGCTCTCACCTAATTATCGAACCAATGAACCAATTTTCAAATTTTATTGCTTAAAACGTAGGTATTAACAAAAACCATAGCATTTTAAGTGCAATTTTTTATGTGACCGAGTTATTTCAAAAAGTGTTCATCTCAATTATCTCATATCAAAATTATAGTTATTTAATTTATCTGACATATCTCCACAAAAGTTATAACAGACATTAGTATTAAAGAACGTTGAAGCATATAAAATACGGATGTAAAGCCTTAAGCTCCAGCTTTGTAAGCCTTAAAAAAACAAAAATGTCCTAAAGGAAGGAACGGATACAAGTAAAAGGCATATAAACCATCAGCGTTGCAGTCGTACATGCAAAAGAAGTAGCTTGATTTTTTTTGTGTGTTTTTTTTTTGTGTGATGCTGGAGATTCTTTTACACGTATTAATGCGATGCTGATGGCTTACACAAATTTTTGTTTTGTTTGTTCCTTTAGAGCATTCATATTTTAAGGCTTACATCCGTATTTTATTCGTTTAAACGTTTTTTAATCCTAATACAATTTAAGTTTTATATTCACAACCGCAGCATTCGATGTGTAGTCAAGCAAAGGAGAGTTAGGGCGGGTTTACTCAGCAACTCGCCTTTGCATTCTCGCAGCTAGAACTCAATCGCGATGGCAAAGGTGACATTGCCATGGTAACAACGCTAAATAGATTAGCTAAATCCGACATCGTTTGAGTAAATACTTGCAGTCTTATAATCCGTGCCAATAATATAAAGAATTCCTCATGACGAAACAATTTTACCAAACCCTTCTGATCTCGCGTTATTTGCTGTTTTCGTTGCGAGGCGGTAGACATAAACCCGCCGCCATGTTGGAATTTGAGGTGATTTCCAACTTCTAGCTGCGAGAATGCAAAAGCGAGTGGTTGCGTAACGTGCCCTTATAAATTGGGCGAGTTTGAAAGGGCCGTCACTAGCGTAGATGTCTGCTGAGCAGAATTTCAAAAGAAAAAAAAAAGGGGGGGGGGGAATACACTTGAAAAAGAAAGCAAAAGAACAAAAATATATTAAGGCAGCCCTGTAATCAGAACTAACTTTAAAAAAAAATATTTTAGTAAAAGACGTCACAATTTGTTTAACAGATCATGGCTTATTATTAACTGCCGGACACCTTCCATATATTTCCAAATAAAATTGTATAATACAATTTTAGAGTTTAGTCACGATTCATCATAAGGGGTGTTGGGGGAAGGTGTAAGGGGGGGGGGGAGGGAATTTAGGTGCCCCAGTGAATGGACGCATTTGGTCACAAGCAACTATTATATCTGTGGTTTCATTACTGTTACACTCAGGGGGCCGGATTTATATGGAAGCAAATTCCTTTCCATTTTTAAAATATAGGCGACTTTAATACATGAAAATTGGCGAACAACTGGGGCTCCAAAGCCTTGGCAGGTGTAAAGACGCCACTGAAGATAGTTAATCATTTAGAAAACCGTAATGAAGACACTGGACCAATCAGACTGAACGCCATCGTAATGCTGACTCAACTGACTGAGAATCAACTGCTTTTAGAATTGTTGATGCGATTGCTAAACCGCAGCAGTTATCAATAAAACAAGCGGCTACAGCGACTGCCTAGTCGCACCGGTCTTCTGTACAGTTCCTCCACTTCCAATGTTGAGGCGCACACCTCTATCATTACAACAGCTATCTCTATTATACTAATCTAAAAGCAGTAGCCATCAATTGCCGGTTACAAATGTGTTAGCTTTTAGGCCTGTTTTACATTTTAGGAGTAATTGTCAGCTTTTAGGCCTAATTTTAACCAGCAGTTTTAATTTCGTAAGTGGCAGCTAACGGAGATATGGATTGTATAGTAAGCCTATTCATTTTTGCAACACGGTGCGCCTTCAGGCACACAGTTACAGTGTCACAACGTAACGCGCGACGTAGCCTATATAGATCAGTGGTAGTAGGGAAGTGACGAGAGAGGCGCTGTTGATGAAGTTAATGGCGACTCGTGGCAACTCGACGTTGCGCGTGGTAACATGATTTTAGGGCTAATTTTCATTTTTTGTGCCTAATTTTTTTTAACGCAGGTTTAATTTCGTAAGTAACAGATAGGCCTAACGGGGAATTTGGTTCGACGGTAAGTCTAATCATTCATGCAACAATGCGACGAGACTATTTAAACGAAGCTAAAATCCATTTGTTTTTATTGAGGATTTTAAGTTAGGAGTTTAATTCGACGATCAAGTGTTATTATTTAATCTAGTTACGTCGAAGAAGTCTATTAGCTATGAGGAAGTAACGATGTTTTAGTTTGGCATGTTATTTAGCTCACTTCTCACACTGAATCTAGAGTTGTAAACAATGGTCGTCAATATCTGGTACCATTGCGAACTAGTTGGAAAAAGCGGCGGACGGACGGAAGGACGGACGGACAAAGTCGTTGCAATAGTCTTCTCAGCCGGTATGGCTGTACAGAAGACTAAAACGACGTGTTAGAACGCTTTCAGTGTGAAAAATTCATTATTCCTCCATTGCATCACCCCATTAAAACAACACTGCAAACAAAAATGTGTGACTTTACACAACTTTCTTGTGGTAGCCAGGTTGCCACATAATTATTGTGTAACTTTCCACAAAATCTGGAAAAATATAGAGTGTGCATTACACGGGATAATCGAGCACGTAAACTTTAGATGAAGATGCACGTGGGAAAAGAGCAAAGTCTTCAATTATTTTTATTAGCAGATATTTTTGCTTCCCCTCCCCAATAATTCGTCTTGGAAATGCCCATATGTGTAATGACATCAAAAATATATGTGAAAGGCGTCAAAAATTGCTTTAATTAAAAACATTTTGTTGTAGTATGAAATTACACAAATAAGCCGTGTATAGTGAAAATATTATTCGCTTGAGTTGCTGCTATCGTCATATTTAACACCAATATTTGTAATGTTACACATCTTTCTTGTGCTATGTCGCTGTAATAAGAACATTTTCCGCTATGAACGCTGCTGTCACTTTATTTCCCAGTATTATGTGTAACGTTGCACGCATTTTACGTGCCATTTCTCTGGAGTGACAATATTTACCGCTAGGATTGCTGTTGTTCTGTCATTTCAAGTCATTTTGTGTAAGGAAAACACAAAGTTGAAGTGTAAAGTTTCTGTCTGCCCTCCATTAGCGAAGTCACTCGTAAAATAGGAGTTTAGCTACACAAATACATTGAGTATTCATATAATTTTTTTACAGTGAGCGTTCAAATCAGTCCATAATGTAAGCAGTAACATTCATTCCCTTTCATAAAGAGCTGTTGAGTGACTGCAGTGAAAAATGTTATGCAAATCGGTTCCTACTATATACTATTGCTAATGCAAAAAAATACGATATTATGAATATATTTTGGCCTCGAATATTCTTTTTCTTTAAGCATGGTCAAGTGTTTCTGTTATGCAGTAACCTCGAATTTAAAAAAAAAATCAGCACATTAATAGTGAAATTAATCAAAAGTTATGATTCCTGTGTTAAAAATCCTATGTTACAAAATATTTACAGTCCCAACCGAATAAATTACAACCGCCCAAAAAATGAGCTGGATTCGTATTTCAGGCTATAAATAGCCTCTGAAACCGTCACGCATTTGGGGAGAAAATGCCTAGCGCCGCAACCCTAGTTATAATAACACAATCTCATCCACACAGATAGATAATGATAGAGGAATTCTACACTATACACTTGATCTTTCCAGGTTTTAATTTGAGCTAAAACGGTGCGGGACGCCTTTAACATTTTTAAAAGTGGGGGTCGGTGTTTCATGTTTTAAAGTCGGCAGTCACGAGCAAGCAATGAAAATTTATAATCTTATGTAAATGTGAGCTGTTTTTAATATAGCCTTATTACACCCAGCAACCAGCTTAGGCCACCCGCGCACTGAGCGACTTGGCCGCGCGGCCAGATTGCTGCAGCCAAAGAAAATTATTAGTGCGTGGTTTTACATAAACGGTAAGCATTCTCATTGGCTGCAGCGACCTGGCCGCACGGCCAAGTTGTTCAGTGCGCGGGCGGCTTTAGAATTGATTTTTTGGCAGTAATTTAATTATTTGCGGAAACTTAAATAGCGTAAAAATATGTAGTAAAGCTTCACCTTAAATATAAAATGCAAAACAAGATGTGAGGAAATTTTAAAAACCTTGAACCAATTTTTTTCTAATAAAAAGATAATAAGAAAATCGAAATTAAAGCTACTTTAAAAAAAAACCTTAATTTTAATATTTCATTGGTACTGCAGATTATCAACAGATGAACTAGTAATAACTTGTCGAGTGAAACAGCCTGAGTAAAAAGCTATTTATTGTTTTTGTTTGTTTTTAGGGAGCACGAACCCCAAACAAACTGGGTTATCTGTATCACTACGATTGGAGGGACAAATTAGCTGGCTACTTCAATAATCCTTTTAACAAGTGAAACAATTCTGCAAACACTTCACCCCACCCCCCTGCACCTCCCGCTCCATTCCAGGTATCCATGCCAGAAATTGGGTATTCGGTCCTTCTGATCAAAACGCCCCAAAAGCCCTGCTACGTTACACCACAGGAAAAAAAATAATTGTGTCTTGACAAATACATTGTTGTTTACAATTGTTTATTCTTCTAAAATAGCGAGCAGGTGCACTGTTGGGCATTGACACTTACCATGCAAATCCAATACCAACAAATCTGTACGAAGGAACATGCCATATCATTAATGACGGTAAGTGCTTTGCCTTTCTAAAATTTCACTTTTATCGTAATTACTAGCAGCGTAGCCGGCTTCGCCCGGGGATTTGTTTGACCCGTGGTTGTTTCCCAGTATTTGCTCGGTGCTGCCTGATCGTTCACTGCAACAGTCGATTTTTGTTTGTGTAACACTCCCCCTTTCAGCCAATCCTCTCCCTTCCCTCTCCCCTCCTCCTTTTATCCCGTCCTCTCCCTCTCCTCTTGGTTTCCTTCCCTTCCTCCTCTTTGCTGTACGTATGAATGTGGATGGTTATTTGAATTAATAGCAAACACCCCCAGAAATTCTCTTTTAGGTTGAGTTAATGCGTAATCGTATGCTTAATGGTAATAGCTCACTCCCCACCCCCCCACCCCCACTCCCAGTCTTTCGATGTGGCTTAAGCGATGCCATGCGTACCGTGTGAAAAAGAAGTGTGCATGACGTCATGTAATACTTGCCCTTGAGATTACCACGGTGTTTGGTTAGAAGGATAATTTTCGTTTTCTTTCCGCAAAACGACCGACATGCTGACTTACACTGAAAAGACCAAGTTGAATCGAAAGCGAAACAATAAAACGAAATTACTTCGGAGAATCGTTTTGCGAAAGAAAAACAAAAATTCTCAAACCGAATCCCACTCGTGCTTCTATGAAATGTATAATTTGGGTGTTTTAGCACTCAACTCCTTTCCAACAACTTTCCCTCGACCTTCGGTCTGGGGAAAATAAATCTGGAAAGGAGTTTCGTGCGAAAACACACAAATTATCGATTTCATAGAAGCACATGTGGTATTTAGCTGATAATTGTTAGACCAAATTGTTAGTCGACGCAACAATGTGCCAATTTCAACTTCTTTTCAGGTCAACAACGTCCCAGTTTCACCTTCAAGCCAAAGAATTGACACACTCGCACGTTTTCATTGTTCCCTTTCCGGGGATCGTCGTTGCGGTTGCTTCATTCCTGCTATGAGACTTTGGTTTATAATGTTAGAAGATTTAACGTTACTGCTTGCCAGATCGGGTGTTCAACATCATGTACTAAGAATCCTCCTCTGTGCAACTCCTGTCCACACCTAAAATGACGATACCGTAAAATACACACACAAACTTAAACATAAGTACAAATCTTGCAATTCGTAAAAATATTGCAAATCCGTGCAAATCTGCTCAAATCCGTGCAAATGCATGCAAATCAAAGCAAATTTACAAATCTGATGTGGTGATTTCGGCTTCACCAATTTCGTACGCTCTTTCTGGCTTTGTCGTACCCCTCGCCAAACATGTATCAACTCCCCAAGCAAGCGTTTAAATCGCTTTAAAGCGAGGAACGCGTATTCTTTCTCAAACCAAGGCCGACTGCGGTAGAAATTACTACTCTGCGTAACACTGACACGACATTCTTGCGCATGGAAAAAAGCGTTGATGCTGTTAACATTGCTTCATTAAATACGATTTCGGCGATGCAAATCAACTGGCTTAGATCCAGAAAGATCAATCTGCAGTTTCTGTCCCAGACGACCTTGTGACAGGAGGTGAAATACAAGACGAGTGATATTCCATGGATTCCCAGCACGGGGGATTTTTTCCGCGCATTTTATGCGGCGAAAACCTACACAGCGTAATTCTTAACGTACGTTTTTCCCAAAAGTAAAGCCGGATGCTAGTTCGACAACTGGTCGCGTGGGGTCAGGACTCGGTACTAACTGTGGAACAAAGGGTATAAACTTGGATATTCAATGTATTCATAGACGCTTGGTTTAATGGGCACGTCACCCATGATACCTTTTTAACCCTTTTTAGCATGAAAACGTCACAGACAAGCAGGATCCAGCCCGGGGCCCTCCATTATGTTTCTCCGCTTAATCAGATGATCTAGCAGAATCAGTAAACGTCTTATTTTTATTTTTCAGGTATGACCCCAAGACCAGCTACCTTCACTGAACGGCAAGAGTTCATCTGTAGCCCTTACTGCGAAGAAGACTACATAAGGGTTCGCCAAGTTTTAATTTCATAATACTCTTTCTTAAAGTTGTGGCCCAACAGTAAGTTTGTCCTTGTCATTGCGGCACTGATTTGGTGTGGCTGATGGAAACATTGTCAGTGTCCGTCACCACGCAGCCTACGTACAGAGAAATGCCTGAAATTAAAATTCGAAACTGCTGTCACTGCAGTATGGAAGGCGAACGAGTGCCCACGAGTAATGAAAGTTACAT
>JAHWFP010105244.1:31106-55357 GCA_023313725.1 Lithobius niger | reverse complement strand
CTTTCCCTGGTTGAATGACATCGATTCGAGCTGGTCAGTTGGACCTTTGGCTGCGATGTGTGATAAACTTTGACATTTTGTGCAACGTTCGCCACGCTGCAGCCACTTTTCAGGAGGTCGAAAATTGCTTTGTGTTGATTGAATTTGGCCTGCAGTTTCCCAGGCCACCTCCACTTTGGGTCCAGAACTTAGTCAACTGTATTTGTTCCGAGGTCTGTCATGGTTCTTTTCAGAACTGTACCTAACTTGCGGAGAAGTTAAGGGACCACAGTCATTTTTGCATAGTTCGTTGCTCTTCTAGGGACTGTGTTGGTTTCTTCTTTATAGATTAGAGGATTTAGTGTTTAAGATTAGTTTAATGTTCAACGGGCCTGTACCATCCTGAATTGCGTTACTTGTAGGTAGTATTTCTCGTAAAGGTACTCAGCTTCTGTATAATGCACAGTTTTCCAGTCTGAGCACATTTGGGGTTTAAGGGATTCTGCAGCCAAACCACCACAAAGGGTGAAGACAGTTTTGGTAGACCTTTTGGAACTGATTCAGGGTAATCATGAGGAGTTGTTTGTAGTCAGTACCTGTCTTAGTGCTTGACAGTCAACGCAGCTTGGGGCACTCCCTCCCTCCCTCTACTGTAAAGGTTTGGGGTTTCTTGTTCGTCACATGAACGTTTGGTGGATTTGACGTTTTAACGAGGTTTCAAGTCATAATAGGTGTCCCTGAAAGAGGAAAATGCCCGTTTGTGGGATGTTTCACATTCGTCATGGGATAAAACATGGGTTCACGTTGGCAGTCGTATGGTTGCGTATAAGATGATCGTGACTTGTCTAGATCACTTTCCCTCAGCACCACTGTTTCCGCCAGCCGAGATGGGGGGGGGGGGGGGACTTATGAAGGCTATCTACTAACTTAACCAAGGCATTGATTAGTTCTCTGAAACGTCTCATGTTTGTTGTAATGGGATACTACGGGTGCTTTATGTTCTGGCGACCACACTCATTGGTTCAAACCCGGAGTAGCGGCATTTTTGGGTCGTATGTTTCATTGTTTTTCATTTAGAAGTTTGGCTGTCTTGCAGGGTTGTTAGACTTGGTGTTGGATGGATCCATTGACTATCAATGGACCCATGGGACTTGATGTCGTGGTTGAGTTGAAGTTAAGGTTAAGGTTACCATGGAAGGAGACCCAACATCCGTCCAGTGAGAGAAGTGACGCCATCTGGGGAACGGGGCCCAGTGGCTTGTTGATAGTGAAGATCCACTGTCATGCCATGTGTGTCTGCACCAGTCTCTTTCCACTCAACGAAGTCTAGTGCCGCTGGGCCCAGGCTATTAGCAGATGGGTGGCTACCTGAAAACTCCAGACACGGAGGCTTAGGTTTGACCAATGTCCTACCTGTGCGTTTGGCTCACCCCAGAGCTACAGTGAAATTTGATATGACAGGGTTGAGGTTGGCTGCACATCGATTTGGGTATATTTTTGTATTTTTTTATATTTTTTTTAAATTTTATATGTTAATTTAATGTCTTTGAGGCTTAAGTCAGCCGAAGCAATTTAATGCTTATTTGACTCTACCGGCTCAATTTTAAACATTATGGTGCTTTTTTGAGGAAAGGGAGGAGCCACCCCGGGGATTTGAACCGGGAAACGTCTGATCATCGTTGGGGCCAAAAGATTGTCCAGAATTGGCCTGAATAGTTCCCATAGCCGCTGAGGGAGCATGGTAGCCTCTCACGCTATCCTGGCCGGCAAAAAAACCGTTGGAAAAGATATGCTCAGCCCATGGGGTCTAATTTCCAAAAGGGCTGCGTCAGACGCAGGAACAGGGACTTTACATGTTTTTCAGGGAATCTGGTTTAGGGGAAGCAGTGCCATGAGACCAGCAAGGTGGCACTACTTTGTTTCAAAGACTTACCTGTCGTGAAGGCACATAGTGCCACACACAACACTTTTCCATGATATTGGTGCCACTGGAATAGGTGGTTACAGGGTGTTTAAGGGGGTCCTGAGGGTTTCAGTGTATTCATCAGCCTCTTCCTGTAGAACAGGAAACAGTTGATGACTGAATTAAACAGGACAGGCGTATGGTGTCTACAGTAGAGTTATGAGTCAAGTCGGGTTAGTTTTGAGTTTAACAATGGATTAGTTTTGAGTTTAAAAGATAATTGGAATCGTGCAGGTGCGATGTCATCCTAAGATCATTTGTACCAGCGCCGAACCATGCAATTGCCATTCGGGGGTGTGTACAGATGAGCTAGGGATTTGGATTCATCACGTACGTTTGTGTCAGGTGGACCGTTTGATGTAGTGATGGCTGCCAACGCCTGCATTATTAATAAATCTTCCTTAGACACTACCCAGTTGTAAGGGTTCTTGGAGGAGGAGTTGCATTTATCTGTATAAGGAGGCAAAATATTGCATTACGAGTCTTTTCACAACCTGAAAGGGTGAGTCGTGTAAAAGGACAGGAGTGAGGTTAACACAAATGTTAGGACCTACAGGGCGTATCAGAGGCTTTACAGGCTGGACATGTGAAGGTTCCTCCTGCAAAACGGGCTGTGTGGTTTTCGGAGTTGTTCATGTGGCCTTTCACCCCCCCCCCCTCCTCCTAGGGGAACACATGAACTCAAGAGCTCAAGAGTGTAGGCTTCATCTTGAGCTTCTGCAGCAGGGTTATCTCCAGGCGAGATTGTGGAGCTTGTTCATGGCACAACAGAATCACCTTCATCAGCTACAGTCTATGCAACACCAGTGCGGCTGGTGAAGGTGCATAACGAGAGGACATGTGGTGACTGGTAATATATAGTATTGGGTAGAAGTCATAAGAACCTGGATAAAGTTTTGCACAAGGTGGAAACCTCTGTAGTGTATGCTGTTATGAGGTTACACGTGTCGTCTTTGCAGATAGATCCGGGTTTGGCTCGACCCACTTCGTATCGGACGAAGTCGGCTAATAACTAAGGGAAGTATTTTGCATGCAAGTGAAAACGGAATTTGGAAGATAAAATTGTTTTTTACTTATCCTAAAATATTTACTTTTCGTAAACCCTACCATCTCCGCTCTCGTCGAACCGATAGCCCGCCAAAAGGAGTGTGGGACAGATGGCAATGCTTGCTGGAATGTAAAAGTATGCCGCCTGGTGGAGAACCTGTAAGCTTAAGATTTGGTATAGAGCAAAAATAAACAATTTAAGCGAATGACTTAACCCAACGTGGAGATCCTATCCAAGAACTTGTAAGTTCTTGTAAGATCCTTTAAGTTCTTATAGGGGTCCTGCAAGACCTTGGTGCAAGATCATGTAGGATCCGGCAGGGGACCCTACAAGCTCTTGCACAGAGATAAGGTCCTGTATAATCATGCTGGATCCTGAAGTTTCCTGCAAAATCCGCACCAAAATCCTACAGGATTTTGCATAAGATCAGATGCAAGATCCTATAGGATCTCGGTAAAAGATCCTGCAGGATCTCTTAGAACCCTGTAGGATCCTAGCAAGAAAATACACGATCTTGTACCAAAATCTTACAGAGGTTCTTGTAAATTTCTTGTAAGTTTTGTTCTTCCTATAAGAACTTATGGACTTATGAACTTAGGGTTTTACTATTTCTTGAATAGGGCGTCCACATGGGAAGTATTTAGGATAAGTAAAAAGACTAACTTTATCTTCGAAATTGTGATTTTCTGTATTTTTGGTGTTGTAAATTCCTTATTTTCAACTTTTTTGCCTCGCTAAAGCCCACTGTAGGCATTCGTATTAAATAAATGTGGACCACTAATTGAGCCCATTTGGCTTTTTTTTTTACCTATAAACATTCGTATTATTCAAATTTTAGCTTTTTAGTGTGACACAAAAAAACGGTGTACTCTAAAAAAATAAAACTGAAACTAGTTTGTGAAACACCTGAAACCTCTTTGCATGTTGCCGTGTTGCTCTGTCTTTAAAAAAAAGTAGTAAAAGTGCTTCTTCCGACCGAATTTTAATTTCAATTTTAAGGCCATCAAACTTTTTTTCCAAAACTATTTCCTCATCCACGTGGTCTGAAACTAAAATAACATACTTCACAGACACTAGGGAAAAGTCGGATTGGGAGATAAAACTAATTAAAAGATTACAAAAACTTAATCGTGACTGAATATAATTGAATCGTGATGGAAAATTTATCCGAGTTCATTAAGTATGAAAGAGTGGATACTGGTAAAATACGGTATCAGACTACAAAACCAATTTCCATCGTGTGTTTTTTAGTCTTCTGTACAACCGTACCGTCTGAGAAGACTATTGCAACGACTTTGTCCGTCCGTCGCTTTTTTTTTTTTAGACGACCACTGTTTACAACGTTCGATTCAGTGTCAAAAATTAGTTAAATAACATGCCAAATTAAAACATCGTTGCCTCCTTATAGCTAATAGACTTCTTCGACGTAACTAAATTAAATAATAACATTTCATCGTCGAATTGAAATCCTAAAGATATGTGTTACCGCAGCCGTAAAAACAAAAACATTTTAGCTTCGTTTAAAAGAGTCTTGTCGCATTGTTGCATGAATGAATAGCCTTGCGGTCGAACCAAATTCTCCATTAGGCTTAAAAAATGAAAATTAAGTCTAAAATCACGTTACCATGGCAACGTCAAGTTGCTACGAGTCGCTGCTGGCTTTCTCAACAGCGTTTCTCCTGTCCATTCCCTACTACCACTGATCTATATAGGCTACGTTGCGCATTACGTTGTAACACTGTAACTGTGTGCCCGGAGGCATACCGTGTTGCAAAAACGAATAGGCTTACTGTATATACAATCCAAATCTCCGTTAGTTGCTACTTACGAAATTAATGTTGTAAATTAGGCCTAAATGCTGACAATTACGCCTAAAATGTAAAATAAGCTTAAAAGCTAACACATGTTTAACGGGCAATTCTGATGGTTACTGCTTTTAGATTATACAATAGAGATAGCTGTTGCAATGCGTGATAGAGAAGTATGCCTCACTCTTGGTAGTGGCAGAACTATACAGAAGATCGGATGCGACTAGGTAGTCGCTGTAGCCGCTTGTTTTTCTTTAACAAGTTATCGTGTTTTGCGGTTGATCTGTGCCATGCTGCTGATTCAGGGTTCCCACCAAAATACTGAAATCAATTTTCCTGAGTTTTCCAGGTTTTCCAGAGTAGATGAAGTCATTTTGCTGGTTATTTACTGTAATGTTGGGAAAGAATTTTTTTTATACATTTTACCGGTTTTGTGTTAAAAAAGCTGAAGCTTTTAAATGGGAAATACATTATTTAAAATCTTAATCTTTTCTCTGAGTTTTCCAGGTTTTTTTGTAAAAAATCAGAGAATTCCCCGAGTTTTCCCCGAGTTTCAAACGTAGTTTAAATTCCCTGAGTTTTCAGGTTTTCGAGGTGGTGGGAACCCTGTGATATCCTCACCAGTGACTGGATTGTTGAATGCTCTTCAGTGATTACTGTTTAATATGTTACTTTAATATGTTAATATTGTAGAGAAATATTGGTCTTTATTGGTCCAAACCTACGACAGTTTTTTTTTGTTAGCGTAGGAGGAGCCTTAAAGGAGGATTACCACCAAATGACAAGCTGCAACATCTATAGACATTTGCCGCTATCTAGTTATGTATGGTTTTGTATAGCTCTTACTTTAAACAGGCGAAGGAACACACACATTTCTTTTTACACAACAAACAAGCCTCGGGCCTTATTAATCCTTTAAGTGGTACGCCCGAGCCCAGCTAGGGCAAAAGTTTAGGTATTAAAAATAGAGTCCAAACTATGCACGAGATGGCCAACAATGGAGAAATTACAACCATACTAGGTTCCCTTAACAAGCCAAGCCGATTCTAAAGATGACTGTGGCTGAGTTGGTAGAGGCGTGTACCTCAAGTTTAACAGCTTCTTCTACTTGCTAGTTCGAGTCCCGTCCAGGTTAGCCCTACTTTTGTAAAGATAGACTACAGCTGTAAAATTAACCTCCCACTTAAAGGGTTACTTATTAGTGTAAAGTTGGTGCGCCCACGTGCACGAGGACGCAAGTGCTAAATTTTAGCCTATCGACTTCACGGGCGCTTTTTTCTATATATTGATCGCTTTGATCAAACGGAGATTTTGAACTGCTAGATGGGGACCATCTAGTGATAGTGATATCGTTAACCTTGACCGCTTGCTACCTGGTGCACGTGGACGCACCAACTTTACATTCAATATTTAAGGAGGCACTTGGCTAGTTTTTGGTGTAAAGAGAAATTTCTTTGCGCATTCCTTCGCTTGTTGAAATCAATTGCTGCGTAGAACTAAATAATGGTAGATGGTGCTAGATGCTGCAACCTTTCATTCGATGAATAGGCACCTTTAAACCGTTTACAACACAAAATACTTGTATTCCCTGAGCCAACCAACGTTACCAAGCACTGACGATAAGAAAAAACGGGTTGCCTATGCATCCACAATACCTTTTTTTAAATTTTACGCAAAATAATTAAGCAAAACGGGAAACATTGACGATCACACCACGTTTGCAGCTTGGAAAACCTACAATTCACACACCGGAAAAACACAGCTTCGGGGGGGGGGCGGGGGGATTATGCTACCAGATAACTAATGTTTAATAATGTTTAAAATGCTTAATTCAATATTATAGAGAAATATTGTTTTTTTCCCTCTGTGGGTGCTTACATAATTAATTAGTTAACTGCCCCCCCCCCCGTCGGGTAAAAAAGAACTGGGGGGGAAAAGCATTTATGGAAGATGTATTTGCTGGCTGCAGTAATTAAATAATGTATTCGCAGCAGTTGGTGAGCTGACAGCTTGTTATCATCTTCCATATAATAATTAAATGGGTAAATTTTAATTTTGTACGGTTGAGAATTTGAGATAGCGAAGAAAATTTAATAAATTAGTCAAAATTTGTTAAATTCACTGTGCAAGGTTAGGTAAGTGTTAAGTATAATAGTGCGTTATTGCCAAGCTTCACTTGTAGTTCACGAGAGGTTTATTACCATTACAGAGAATTGCTTTTCTTGTTCGTGTTATGCAGGAAAGTTTGAGCTTTTGGCAGGCGGAGTTTTCTTCGTCACGCTTGCGTTATACTAATGATGCACGATGATTGCAGGTCGGGTTCAAATTGTGCACATCATTCGGTCATTTATTGGCTAGGGTTAACAAAAGGCCAATGACGCCAATTGATCTGCATTTTTATTATTTTAAATTTTTTGAGGCTCAAATAGAAGAACTCGTAAGAACGCTGCATCCTTAGGGATCGCTCATTATTTATCATCAACGGGTGTGGGGGGAGGGGAGGGGGGGCGGCTGGTAGATTGTCGTCATCAATATAAAAGAAATCATGACCCCACCCTTTAGTGTTGGTGAATTTTTTTTTGCCCCTCCAACAAATTGTATGAAAATTTTCATTTTCATGAAATGAGCGTATACTAGGCCTACTTTATTAAGTTCAGGGATGTGCTGAGCTAAATAAATTTATTGCATTAACATTCTATAACTTGCTGTGTACTTCCTTTCTCGCATTATTTTTCTCTGACCCCATCCCCTCCTGATGACACCTTTAAACAAATATTGGTTTCCCCCCCCCCTAACAAAAAATTGTATTTATTAATAATAATACTTTATTGTTCACTTGACTCGAAGTTGTTTCAACGTGTATGTGTCTGCAATACAAGTACAACATAAAATACACTTATTTACAAGCAAATACAGAGAAAATATGTATAAATATAAATAAATAAATCACAAGGTAAAGGGGTACCAAAGTCTGTATTGTTTGAACAGACTGACTTTATAAGAATACAAGAAACACTAAATAAAGAAGAAATCACAAGGTAAAAGGTCAACGAAGCAATCAGTCTGCATTAAAGACTGGCCTTGTGGGGATAAATAATACACTAATCTGAGAAAGAAAGAAAAGACAACTAAATGTAAATGTGACAAAAGCTATACACGCGTAGGATGTACGAAATTAGGGAGAGGGAATGTCCTTTTAATTCAGTTCGATGAACAAAGATAGTCCATGCTCAATGTCCTCATTCATTGAAGGTTCCATGTACGGTCAAGAGTACAAATTTAGTATTACGTGATTCGTACTTATTTATTTATTTTTTGTTTTGTTGTTAGAAAGAGTGATATGTCACGACACAAAATAATTTGTACCGCACCTAAAGCACCACTATTGGTCCATCCACACTATTAATCATGTTGTTGTTTTTTGAGGGCCCCTCCCTTTCGTACTTGGGCTATTTAACGTGAATTTGACAGTTGCAGCATGTATTGCTCCGGAAGTTAGTTCACGCCGTCCGTTGCCGTGACGACGGTGGCATCTCTTTGGCGTGCTGGGATTGGCGGTTGGTGCGTCGGTAGTGTCGTCTAGTGAGTTGGGGCAGTGCTGGCCCCTGGCCGGGAGGGAGGGAAACATGGGATGTAATGTGAGCAAGGAGAAGGCCGACCCTGAACACCGAAGTAAGAAAAAGGTCGAAGAAGAAATTGTGGTCCAACAGGAGAACGGCCTTCACGAACAGGAAGACACAAGCGAAAAAGGTAGATCAATTTGCCAAATTGGCCAATCTAGTTGACAGTCGTTCCAGCTGGGAAGCGAAAGCCGGTTGGCGTGATGTTAAGCGTCCTATTGTGTGTATTTCAGTATTTCATCAATGAATGGAGCAGGCAGGCGTGTTTTGATATTTTCTCTTCGAAAGTGTGTTAGTGGTATATTCGTCCGTAATTTTGTCTTTTTTTCCCCCGCTGTATTTAATGGTTGGTTTCTGTTCTTCCGCGTAAGTTTTCTATTCCAACCAGGTACGTCGAAAAAGAGTATAAATAATTAATGGATTTTCCTAGGAAAAAAAAGCTTCTTATCCAACTGGTCGATTCTCACCTTTTTTTTTTAGGTGGATTTCTCGAGAAGTTCGATTTTAATCCTCGATCTGTGTAAACCAATAAATTCGCATATTTTCCGTGCACCCTATTCTGAAACGATAATTACAGTGAAATCCTTCCACTTTACCCCTATTAATGATTCAAGTGTGGGGGAATGAGTCTATCTGCATCGTACCGTCAGATGCTACCCCCAGGGCCCACTTAACGTTTAGCCAGCCTGCCGGTGTAACCAGCTCGGCTCACGTGCCTGGCTTGCTTGCTTGCGTGGCTCTCCTGTCGTTGGCTCAACGCCCAAAACGCTTCTCCTTCCCCCCCCCCCCACCCCCGCGTGGGTCGTTGTCTGTCGCTAGCCCCTCCCCCTTCCCATCCAACCCGAGATCCAGGACGAGATTTGGCCAATTATTGAGCTGAAACGCGTTTAAACGCGAATTGGGCTGGCGATCGGCTTTGAAGCAGAGCTTCGTTTGAAATTAATCATTTCTTTTTGCTTGATTCGGCCTCCCTAGGAAACCATTATCGGCTAGGAGTCAAGATGGCAGGCAGCTCCCCGCTTGTTGCTTAGCAACAAAGCTTCTATAAGCAATCGGGGTTGGAGAAGGGTCTATGAATGTTGCACGTTCGTTAATGCTTCCAAAACGTGAGCGCAGCGTCATTGTAAACAACTTACAGCCAGTCCTAAAGCCCTTTCTGTGTAGTTGCAAAAGGATTTTATAGAATTTTACTTGAAGTAAAGCGTGGCTAAATGGTTTTGGCTTCTGTTTCATTGGATTTTGTTGCAGCGTCATGCGTTAAACTATCGTACTTCGGGTTTACGCCTGGTCCTGAAAGTCTTTAAAAGTTCAGTGAAAAGGGGAAGTGAAGTGACGTTTATTGTTCGCTTGGTGATGCTATGTAATAGATATGGCAGCTATCAGGGAGATACTAACATTCAATCTGAATAAGTTTTAAAATACACGAGTATATAAATACAGAAAACCATTTGAAACAAAAGCCCAGCTTGAGTGAAACAATCGTGCCCAGGGCAGCTGGAACAAAAGAGGGAAAAATCCTTGGCATGGTAATACAAAAATTATTTTTCATGAGCGCAATCTATTTCAACACTTTTGTAAGACTTTCCAATTCGTCCAAACCAAACAGCCATGATCAGATCGTTGCCGAATCTGCGCACACCAACACTCTTTCTTATATCAGCTGGTAGTTGGTTATAAATTTTTTGAGGACAGTGTATGTAAAACATTTGTGAGCAACCTCTGTATTAGTTTTGGGTACCTTATGATCACTCCTAGCTCGTGTAAAATGACGGCTAGCAACTGATGAGTGAAATATGCCTTATGGCAATAGCAAACAGTTTTGAAGTAGCAAACTTTGTGAGTGAAGATTGGGAAGTTAAGAATGAGCCCCTGACTGGGCAGAACTCACAACACATATGGCATGCACACATTTTATAATTTTAGTGCAATTATCTTGGCGCCTTGTTCACAAACAAGATAAAAAGTTAAAAAAAAAAAAAAAAAGAGGGACCCGCCTGCAACCAGTTAGCAGGTGTCCGCCATGTTGGAAAGTGACCAACATAGCGGACCGCTGTTAACTGGTTGAGGGGCTGGGCCCTCTTGTTGTTTTTTTTTTTAACTCTTTGTCCTATTTGTGAAATTGTGTTGAAAATTATAAAATGTGTGTATGCCGTATGTGTTGCGAGTTCTGCCCAGTCTGAGGCATTTTTAACTTCCAAACAATTTTGTGAATATATACAGACCTCAGTGGGAGTACATTTGATTCGCGCACGAGTCTGCTAAACATTTGATTACTGGAAATCCTAATAATTTCTTCTGAAATTTTTCGAAGAAAAAAGTTACGAAATTCTTATTCCACTACAAAGAAAAGAGCAAAACAAGCCAAACAGAGAAAGTGGTACACTAGAAGTATATAGTATGACTCGGATTCGAACTGGCTGTCCAATTCGTCCCCAAGTCACCGACATAGAGTTTTAACGATATGCCCACCCCTCCACTGGCTTAATACAAAGATGACTCATTGAACCCGTTATTAAGGTTATTTATATGGTATGATTTTTCGCTATGGTACGATTTCGTTGTGGTATGATTTTCGCTATTCCGGTATACAATTTACAGCGATTTGTAAATAGTTATGTTATCCTTTGTTGAGCCTTTGTATTCATTTGTACAATTCTGCATTGCAATCTCGGTCGAGTGGTCAGGAGCCCTCGTTACTACTGTGGTCTTAATAACGGGTTCAGTGAGTCATCTTTATGGCAGTGACCACATTGATAAAGGTGCTATGTCAGTAATCTGTGGATGAATTTGGAAGCCAGTGCGAATCGAGTCACGCCACTCCGATGAAACGTAAGTGCATAAAGGTGGCTTATTGTTCTAGTGTACGATTTTTGCTGTTTGCCATGTTTTCCTCTTTCCTTTATTATAATAGACAGCGATTTATATATATTTATTTAATCCTTCATTGAGCATTTGTGTTTATTTGCGTTCATTCTTCATTACCTGGGCCGTAGTCACTGTTGTGACCTTAATAACGGGTTCAGTGAGTGATCTTTAAGCCAGTGCAGGAGTGGCCATTACCATAAAAGCGTTATGTCAGTGACCCGGGAACGAATTGGGATGCCAGTTCGAATCCAGTCATGCCAATGGATATTTATCGTAATGTGAGTGCGTAAAGGTGGCTTGCTATGCTACATTATTTCTATTGTATGACTTTGGTTGTGAGGCTTTTTTTCTCCTTTCCCTTACATAGTTTTCATCAATTTGTGTATCTATATATACAACATGGTCCAAAAGTCCACATGAGGAATGGACAAATTAATCGCAAATACGATGACCTTGATGGTGTTTTTCAAGTTCATTGCGTTGTTAACTTCCACATAGCATTCACGTCTCCCCCTACGTTGAGTAAACCATGTAGTTACTCGGCTACTTAATTAGCCTGTTAAAAGGCAATTTCCTTGAGTATGTCTTGCCACTTTGATACTTTTGATTTTATTGAGCCTGTGGATTCTAACAATCATTCGCTCGAATTACTCCATTTGCCACTCTTTTCTTTATAACAATAGTCTGTGAGCAGTAACTACTGCATTATTATTTCATTTAACACTGAACGCTGTTAGCATTGTTTTGCTTTGATTTTGTTTTAATTCCCAATTTCTTATCGTAATGACGTCATCACTCCTCCTCCTTCTTCGCCCTCCTCCAGCCGTCATGTGTCGACATGTGTTAGCGTTTTTCTCCAGTCTTAATAGGGGCCTCCATGTTTGTATCAGGCCTAAACCTAATAGTTTTTTTTTAGTTTTCCTGACTCTGGCAATCCACTGTATGTTATGCGGATCAGGTGATGTCGTTAAACAATAATTCATCGTAATTACAGATACCGGTGTGTGAGTACGTCCGGAATTTTTCAAGTTTGTTTGTTTTCAAATTTGTTTGCTTGTTCGTTTGTTCAAGTTTGTTTGTCTTCATTCCTTGAACTGTGATAAATGCCTAGACCCAGATGTTTATGTTTTGGCCTAACCTAACCAATAACCATCTATTACGCTTGTGAGGATGCATCTTTTAGGATCAGACCCTGTCAGAATTTAAGACCAGAACTCCTCGCAGCAAATCACTTATTGCCATCTATTGTCCTAGCCGCATATACCAGACGTGATGAATCGGAAAAGACCGTTCAAGTGCGTGGTGAACAACGAGCCTGTTGAAGGCATGGTATGGGATGAACGTGCACCCTGTATTTGAATGCGTGGTATGTGTGAGGTCGTTTAACTACATGGTTTGTGACAAGACCCTTTCAATATTCATGTGACGTGTACTGGAGCAGCCTACGGTAATGAAAGAAATGCCACTACCACAACAAACGGAGCGGTTTGACAACAAGGCTTCCAACCAGACCGGCATATGTTACACCGGGTACAGCTAGTCCCTTTTAAAGGAGAAGAGAGGAAATCCCTTGATGATGCATCATGTATCTTTGCGATCAAGTAGCACACACTTGCTGGTGATCCCCTGTAACAACCTCTAGCGAGAAAAGAAAGGGGCAACCGAAGTGCATTTCGCTTCTTATGGTTACAAATTGAGTTTTCAGAGGTTCGTAGGAATCAAAGTCCATGGTCGACTACCTCTCCTAACGCTTCATCTCAGTGTTGGTGACTTTGTTTAAATGAGTGTTTGCACAGTGTCAGTGGTTATTTACAAAGTGCTGGACCAGCATTTGATTGTGTCTTTCGGATGGATGAAATGGATGTTAGGATGAAAGAAGAGGAAGTGTGGAGGTTGAAGTACAGGTTGGTGAAATGTGCAAAAGAAAAAGCAAGCTGAACGTTTTAGGCATACTTTTGAACTGCTCAAGTGCTGTAGGTTTGTTGGTTTGTTGGTTTCATACTCCCAAGCATGAGACTGAAGTCTGTTTTGCCCAATGCTGAAAAGACCCTCCTAGAATGTGAGCGAAAGCTGATGGCTAAAGAAAGAAGATCGTGCTTTAAGAAGTAGAAAGTAGGTGCAAAGAGTGAAAACAATTTAAAAAGGAATTAGTGGCAGTGGTGGGGGAAGCAAAGAAGATGAAGATTACGGAAGAAAAGAGAAGTAAAGATATTTTGTGGTGGAGAAAGCGGAAAATAAGCACAGAAACAAACGGGCCTGGTGGAAGACCAGGTCTGGACTGATGGTGAAGTTTAAACTTCGGTTTTGTTGTATAGTGAGGGTTGCAGCATGAATGTTGACTATACTGGTTAATATAGAAGGGGTCGTGGTATTGATCGGACTACTCCAAAAGAACTAGTGGTGCTGGACAGGGGATTCAACTTTGCTTTAGCGGACTACAGTGAAAAGGTAGGGTGGAAAAACTGTTGTTAAGTGTGAAGGAGCTGTTATGTGGGGGTGGGAAGAGGACAGGAAAGTCCATTTTCGGTGCGAGTTAAGTACTGGGCTTAAATCTTGCCAGATACCAGGGTGGTAGAAAAATTAGAAAGGGAGGTACATGATATGAAAAGAAGACGGATGAGGCTGAAGTTGTACTATTTAAGGCAGATAAACAGGAAATTTAGTAGTGCTGGATGGACAGACTTACGTGGTTAAGATAGAGGAGTATTTGAGTGACAATTGCACATATGAATGGCCTGAAGCAGTTTGTGAAAAGTTTGAGAGGAGGGTACAAAATCTCATTAGAAAACACAGACAAATGGAAGGAGGAAGTGTAAAAGAAGGTTTACCCATCGGGATGCATCATGTCAATATTTAAGGGAAAGATTAAACTTCACAAAACGGACGAGCCAGTGAGGCCAGTTATTGATACAACAGGGGCAGTGAGGTTTAACATGGTTAGCAAGATTCCTCAAAAGTGCCATGGATATTCAAACTGAAGAGACTAAAGTTGTCCACTGTACTGGGCAGGTGGTTGACAACGTGAAGAAATTGGTGTTAGAGTGGTAGTGAGGTGGTGCGGATGGCGCATGTGGAAAAGATGTTTACGTCGGTGAACAGTAGCACTGACAAAAGGGAAGTTGAAAAGTGGTGGAGTGATGCCCTAACAAATGACACGCGTAAGGATCTTAAAAAGTGGAAAACTGAAGATGTTGTGGAGGTGGTGGAAGAGTGTTTGGAAGAAAAGTGGTTTGTCATAAGGAGGAAACTGATCGTGGGATCAAACCTTAGTCCTTTGCTTGCAGGGATGGTTAAGTAAAAGTGCTGGAGGAATGTTGTGCAAAGTTTGAGTTGTATAACCCGTTTGTGAACGACTCTTTGATTTTGGGGAAGCAGGCACATGTTGAAGACTAGGAGAAAATTTGAAATGGTATGAATTGACAGCTTGAAACTCAAGTGATAGAGAGGGTGACAGAGTTGATTTTTTGGGCATGTATGTTTCAATTAAAGGGAACAAGCCTGAAACCATCTGGAGGAGAAGTGAGTTCCATACGGGTAAATCACCCACAAGGAGTCCACTCACGTCGGCTGTTAAGAAAGGTTTGTGGGATAGGATCAATGCAGCCTCAAGCAACATGGAAACTTGAAGTCGGTTGAAGCCCAGTTTTGTAGCATAGTTGTTAGCATGTGGTTGTGGAGCTTGGTTCTGAAACTAAGGACAGCAGTGATCCCATATATGGGCAGATTTAGTTGCAAGGTTAAGGACTTGATTAATTTGTTGTCTGGTGGTGTTTAAATACAGCAAACTTATTGGGAAGATGGTCGGTTCTGTGAGTAGCATTGTTGACCACGCAATGGAGTGGGGGGGGGGTTGTTTATTGTATTTCTTGTAAAGATTGCGAGAAGGTATGGGCGAGTTGGGTAGAGGCTTGAAGGTAGGTTCCGTGAACCTTTCAAAGACATTGTACAAGAGAATGATAGGAGTGCACTGTCAAGGCATGTTAACAACACCAGACACGAGAATACATGGAATGACACCTTTGTTCTGGACAGAATGAATGAATGGGTATATGAAGGCATTTGGATTCCAACGATGGGTAGTAAACAATGGTAGCCAACAGGGGCACAATAAGCTTGGGGAATAGTACGGCTCTTGGTCATAGTACGGATTTTTTTTTAATGTGCATATTTTAGAGTATAGATTTGGTTCTATGATTTTTTTTGTGTTACGTTGTTGTGGAATAGGGTGAATGAGCCATTTTCATGTATATATTCATGTTCATTTTATGTCATTTTGTTATTTTATTTATTTTGTTTATTGTATTTTAACTATTCTTGGTCATACTTAATATTTATGTAGTTATCTTGTTAGTCGTTATTAATTTTCAAACCTTATTGAATTTTGTGCCTTACGCCTTAAATATAATATTTTTTACATATTTGTATATTTTATTTAGTTTGGTGCTCTGGTGGTGGCCATGTTTAGTTTCTATGGTTTGTATTTTATAAATGGTTTGGCTTATTACGTTTTGGTAGTATTAGTTTTGTTATTGTTATTGTTCATCGTTATTATTTAGGCTATTAGGCGTTTTTTATTTAGTCATTTATTTGTTCATGTTGTTCATGTAATTATTTATTTATTTATTTATTTATTGGATTGGATAGGTTTGTCTGTGTTGGTCTTGCTTATCTCAGTGCCGTTTTAATTTAGTTCTGTACATAGGTGGCTTGCCTGCACTACACGTTCTTGCTTGGGAACCAGTTGGAGACAACGTTTGAATCAGGAG
This sequence comes from Lithobius niger, assembly GCA_023313725.1. Classification (NCBI taxonomy): domain Eukaryota; kingdom Metazoa; phylum Arthropoda; class Chilopoda; order Lithobiomorpha; family Lithobiidae; genus Lithobius; species Lithobius niger. The sequence goes on along the minus strand of JAHWFP010105244.1, from coordinate 39,308 downwards.
AAGGTGGCAGTTGAAATTGTGCATATTGATGCATGAAAGATTCTGTTTTATACGTATTTATACTGTGTTAGTGGCTGGGTTTAAATGAGTTTCTGTGCCAAGTGTTTGTGAAATTGGGTTGTAAACATGCTAACTGGTATGCTGGTGTAGTAAGAGGCTGTTGTTACACTAAAATTATTGTCATATTGGTATTTGTTTCTGTTGGGCACAGAGGTTGATTGCCCTAGTTTTGCATAACGTAATACTTCGTTTGTCAATGATTGTTATTGATAATCGACATTATCCTTCACGTTGCCGCCGCTCGCCCATTTGTTCACTGGTCAAAGAATCGACAGGGCCTTTTTTATTGCTACCGTGCAAAGAATAGACATGCTCTACCTTATTCATTGCCACCATGCAAGGAGCGAACATACTCCCCTTTTTCATAGCTGCCATGCAAAGAATGAACATGCTCACCCTATCGCATTATTATGCGTTTGGATTGATTTACACACTGACTGACATTCCCCGTTACTGACTCTCACCTATCATCCGGTGAAATATATATAGATTTAGGGCAGTAGTATTCAAAACATGGTAGCAAAGGTATAAAATAAAATGAGATTTTTTATTGCCGTAGAAAACGTCCATTACCTGATTTTTTCTTTATAGCAGTTCCTTCCTTTTGAAGGCTCAATCCCTAGTGATGAAAAGTTGGCTTCCCTGCCGTGCTCATAGCTCCCTTCCACGCATGCACGCGTGCCTCTATATAAAGTGCCCGAATCAAGCTGGTTTCATCTTTCTTCCTAGGGCACCACCATGAGTGGATCTCTCTTCGGCTCTCCCAACATCTTTATACAGACTGTGGTTCTGTCTTTGTTTGCCCGGTCGCCATCTAGTGTTTGCATCTGCAACCCAAGTGCAACAAATGGATTTCCCAGTCGTCTTGGGTTTCCCAAATTCTTCTTCATCCTCTCCTTTCTGGCTTCCGCTTCTTCCGGCCAGTCGCCAAACAAACCGGTAGCCCGATCGGTTTCTTCTTCCGGTCCCCTTCGACCACCTTCACCTGCAAAGGCAGCTTGGACCAAGGTTCTACGGCCGCCCCACCTGTGGCAGGTGGCCCCACCTCACCGTTCCGGTCGCCTTCTTCCGACCAAGCCAGGTCGGATCTTCTTGAACAGGAGACATGTTCTGGACTCTTCTCTTCCAGGCTCCCTCAGACGCCTCCTAGATCTTTACTTCGGTCGCCGACGGATGGACCCAACTCGACGACGGTCGCCTCCACGGCCTCCTCAGCTCCTCGCAGCTGTCACCAAGGCATCCATTCCAAGACCAGCTGCCACCAGGTTACTTGTTCCCTTTCCCCGATGCCCTTCTTCAGACTCGACCGTTCCAACGCAGGCATGTGTTCCAACGATCCCTCCGATCGACTGTTGCTTCACGGGATGACCATCGGTCCCCCCCCCCCCTTTTGCGGTCTCACCTTTGGCAACGGCCCCGCCGGTCCCTGCCTCACCATGCCTCCATTGTACCGAACTATTCTTCACCACATCTTGTCATTCAGGCTCTTCTCCTAGCTCAGGACCCTATGCTGCGGTTCCCCGCATGAGTTCGCAGGACTTTCTGTCTTTTAAGCCGTCTTCACCAGCAACTGCAGTCTCCGGCATCAAGATCTCTTTCACCGGTTTCTCCAGGATCACCCTGACCGTCTCTCCAGCCGTCTAGTGCGCAACGTATCTCACAGACGTAAAGACCCAGCAGCTAGCATGGACTGCATGGACTGGCTTACCTCACCATCGTCTACACCGACCGTTGCTGCACATCCTTCGAGCTCTTTGTCTCTTGGCCAGGACTAGCTGCCCGGATCTTTCTTCGGTCACCCAGCCGTCCGTCGCCAACGGTCCACAGTAGGCCGCTGTTAGGACTTCTCCATTGAAAGGACTTTCCATTGCCTAAAGCGGACCTCAAGTAGCTGCCGCCTCCCACTTTTCACCCATGTTGGACCTCAAATAGCTGTCGTACCTTCATCTCCATTTGCCGGACCCGATCTTCATTCGATCACCCTGTTCTCAGTTTCCGACAATCCCTGCAGCAAGTACCTATTCTTTCTCGGACAATCGGTGGGCCGCCCACCACCCTTGGCAAGCCTCAAGTAGCGGTCGCCTTTTATTGTCAATAAAGTTTTGTACTTTGAACCATGGTACAAAAAAAACAAGAAGACACCCAAAACAAAAGAATACCGCAGACATTAAGATATGACATCACCACAAAGACTGTCATGCATCCGACCAGGGTCGGTCGGATTTTATTCCTACACCACCATACGCATGGTCACGACAGTATTAACCACTTCGACTCTCCCTTCGGTATGCCACAATACGCTCGCACATAAGACGAGCTCATTTTCTTCAGTTTCCCTTCCTCCCCGTCGCTGCACGTTCTCCTACTTATCCCATCCTGGCAAAGACTTAACTTTTGACAGAAGAAAGAAGGGGGAGGGGGGAAGTGCAACAATGACCGTGCAATCTCAAACCAGCACCATGAGGGACGATTCATCAACATAACCATCAACAGACTCAGTCCAGAAAACAAATCGACGTGTCCGTTCCACTGGTGGCTATGGTTCGTTCACGGTCCTGCCTAGTGTCACTTCTAAGAAGCCTCATCGGGTCAAAATGTCCTCTTCAACCACCACTCCCGTTCCAGTCCCCCTGTCCACGCCTCCTTGGGCAACAGGCGTTGCTCCTCAACAATCTCCGTGACTATCTCCTCCGTCTACTTCGCGCCAGAAGTTTAAATCCACCATTGGAATGCTTACAAAGAATACGTCTTCTTCGACTTTAGGCATTATTCATCCACCCCGATTGTTGGTCCCTGCGCCTGTCCCTCCTGAGTCAGACTCAACAATTTCATCTACGGTCTCTCCTCCAGTCGCTCAGGCCTGTGTTTCCCATTGAAGAAGCCATCCAATCAGCGTTACTTCTAGGACTACAATTGTCTCCTGGTGACCTGGCGCATTTTAATATCAACTGCGAATCCTTTTTTGATGTAGCTTGCTCCTTTGTTCAAGAACTTGACAACTTAAGGGAATCCGCCCCCAAGTTGGACTCTCTTCGCTCTATTGCAGCTACAGTACCCGTTTTTCAAGAGACTATTACTAACCACATTGCGGCTGAGAATTTCCTGCGGTACTCTAACTCTATGCTAACCGACGAGATCGGTCGCCCTTAACCCAAACGACATCACTACGTACCTCGTTCATTCTGGTAAAAGAAAAGATCAAGAAGTTTTCTCCATTGACATCTACACCCCCTTGGAGGGAGCAACTCACTAGCCTCCTCACGGTCCTCCAAAATCCAAGAAGGGAACCCCTATGTCGCCATCCAAGCCAGGTCCCAGCCATGAAGTGGATCTTACCTCGGCTGCCACTGTTCCTCCCCAGAACGGCTCACATAGTGGGGTATCTGCAATCTCCTGTGCCGCTTCCCTTGGCAGAGACAGCTGCAGTCTGCGACCCCCTTTCTACTACGGCACCTGACCCTGCCACGCAACCAGCAACCGCAACACATTTATCTCAATCTGTTGATATAGCGGTCGCCTCACGGACTGCGGCCACCTCTTCGTCTGACCTCCGACAACTTTCGTCGTACAACGTCTGACAGTTCGACGACGCGTCGACCTTTGTTCCAGTGTTCAATGGATTAGTCCAGTGTTCTACGGTTGCTTCCCGAGAACTTCCTTGCACGAACTGCCGCCAATGTGCGAAGGGTGTGGCACTCGGGATCAGGGCGTTACCATAGAATCCACCAATGCCTTCTCTTGAACATGTTGCCGAGGAGCTGATCACTCACTACTTCAACATTAAAAACGTCATTTCTAAACCTTCGACATTTTCGTCTCACGACCACTACACCCGTTTACCATCCTTTTGGTTCTTCTACTTTCTCTACTTTTGAAGTTCTTCCTGACCTAAAAATTAATGATACTACGTTCTCTCTGCGTCTTCTGTTCCTCGGTTGCCCTCCTCCTCTTCTTACGTCCGAATTTTTTCTACGTACTTAATTTCAAGAAACACACAAGAAAAAAGACGAAACTCTCTACATGTCATCATACTGCAACAACGACACAACAGTTCATCAGCGACGTCATTCAGAACTTTTTTTCTGGACATCTTGGACTTTCCTCACAGAATACCCGATGGCCGCCTGTGACGACCGCTTCACTACCATTCCGAACATTTCGCAGCTTACTACGGTCGCCTCCTGTCATACCACCTGCATTCCACAGCCGTTACGACGACTACTCGTTTTTCGTCCATTCCACCTCATCACCCTGGAAGTGGACCCCTTCGGTCACCAAATGCACCCTACTGTAATCAAGATCCTCCTCAACCCTTACAGTTAATGAGAATCTTTATAATGTTGAATGCTTAATTTTTTTTCAATTACCTTGCCCAGAATACGGCCGCCATCCGTACTTATATCCTCCTCAACCCTTAAAGGTAATGAGAATCTTTGTCATGTTGAATGCTTAATTTTTTTCAATTACCTTGCTCAGAATACGGCCGTCATCCGTACCCATTTCTCCGATTCTCCACTTAGCAAGCCACAACATCCTGAGGACACAACAATGCACCCGCTCGATCGCCTCATATGTGATCAGAGTTACACCTTCTGTCACAGATTGTTAACAGACGGGCTACATCAGCAGAAAAGAAAAACCACCCCAGTTGCCCAACCGGGGCGACAGGCATAGACATCGATTCCCCGTTTACGGTCGCCTACTCGGATGACGCCCGGTTCACAGGGTTACGAAACTCTGGGGCAGCCGGCTCGTAGCACGGGTAACAGCGGTCCTTGGCACCCACCACTGTGTGACAACATCTGCTATAAAGGAAAAATCAGTTAATGAATGTTTTTGATGGCAATACAAATTTAGAAATACCAGGGTACTGCCTGGTTGATTTCGGTTTTTTGTTGCCTAACTAAAAACATACATTGCCTTCACCCGCCCCGCCTCCCCTCTCGGTTGCCAAGATAGACCCCGAGTGGAAGAAAATGAAGCCAACTTGATTCGGGCGCTTTATATAGAGGCATGCGTGGAATGGAGCTATGAGCACAGCAGGGATGCCAATGTTTCATCGCTAGGGATTAAGCCTTCAAAAGGAAGGAACTGCTGTAATGGAAAAATCAGGTGATGTATGTTTCGGTTAGGCAACAAAAACAGAAATCAACCAGGCCGTACCCTGGTAGTTCTAAATTTTTGTATATAAAAGGGTACGAATTAATCTTTCTGTTCGTAGGTCCTTTCAGCAAAAACAAGGTTTTTTTTTTATTCGTTGCTATGGAACGCTTTTATGTTATCTTGGAGAAACCTACAAAAACAATCGCAATATCTGCTTCAATACGTTCAAATGTAGGAATTTTACCAACGCAGCCAATAACGAAGCCAGAGGAAGCATAAATAGATGATCAAGGATACATGTCTCATCCGACATTAACGTACATCCGTCTTCGGCCCCAGGGAAGAAAGGATTACTTTGGCTCTTATCCTTACATTAATTACATTCTTTCGTTTATGGAGAAACCTAGAAATAATAATTGAAATGTCTCGTTTGATGAAAAATAAAAAAAAGACGTTCAGTTTAATATAAAAAAAAAGCAATCATTAAAGTTTTGGCAGCAGAATCATAAAAGCTACGTTCTGTAAACAGCTCCAAATTTTATTTTATTTTATATTACTTTATTTGTATTATATTTTTATTAATATCTTGCAAGAACGACCTTGGCTGCCTTTCTGTGTAGGAAATTTAATCGTCAACTAGCAATGACAAGAGAGCTCGGGGAAAACGTAATAACAACTTCCTTCTCGGGAAATGGGGAATTGATTTCTTCTTACAGACTTGCAGGGAATTGGGAATCCTATTAAGATAAAAGGAACAAAATTAAAGTAAAAGCTGTAATTACGATAAAGAAATGAAAAAAAAAGTATTAGTGGGTTACGTAAGATTATAATCTCCGAGAAAAATTGGAATTCTTCATTCCACGTGAGGGATGACCCTTCTTTAAAACTTCACAAACGTGATACCTTTATCATTTCTAAGATTTACGAAAAAGCTCACTACGTCCTGAGTAAATTCAGTAAACTGGATCCCACCAATTTCCCAGACTGTAAATATCCTTTTTATAGATTTGTTCTTGAATATTACTTGCATGCTGCTGTGTAAAGAATACTGCCAGAAAACTCGCCATTCCTAAACAAGGCACAAGGGCATCCCGCAGGATATTGTTTAAGAATAGCCCAAGGTTGAGGGCATTATCCGATAGCAATTGAACAGCAAATTCCTTGGCAGTGTGATTGCCCGTGCAGCAATGTCATTCACACCGTTCCAAAAGTTCAATTGTTACGAAAATTAAAACAAATTATTGTTGTTGGGTGAATGGATAATTTCTCATTTCCCTTGTTTGCCAGAGGAGAACTTTGGAATTAAACAATAATGCTTAAACAACACCCGTCTAAAATACGTTCCAAGAGTTCTGTTGTTGCGATGATGTTTTCTTTGTTGTCTTATGGAGCAGTTTCTTATTTCTCTTATTTGCCAAAGGGGCGTTTCGTATTCGAGCAAGAATGCACTGAAACTAGTAAGTTTCATTATTATGCACACACCACCACCTGGTAGTAGCAGGCTAACTGTAGAAATATCGAATATCACTGTCAAATAGAGCTGTAGGTTAACCGCGCTCCTAGCTGAAGCCATGGCGCCAGAAGGAGAGAGGGACAATTTTGCTAGTAATTCGAATCAGAATTCCTAAGATCTTATACATACCACAATCGACATGAGCACGAGGGATCATAGGGCCCTTCTCTTCCCGAAAGTACCAGGAGTGGCTGAGGTCAGGATCGAACCCGGGACGTCTTGCACATGAAATGGTCGTGCTAACCATAAGGTGTCAACCCACTACAGCTACAATGTTATGTACAGAACCAACGATATTTCTTAATGGTTTGTAAAATAATGATTAACTACGTCGTCCGCCCCCCCCCCCCCCCCCCCCACCACACTTTGCTGCAACAATGCAAAAGGCATTCTTGGACTATTGTTTCCTCCAGGCCATTCACTCGTAAAAACTGGTATTAGCGTTGTTGTCAAACACACTTGGAGAAATTGAACACACACAGTGCCTTGCTAACAAAGACTTCTCTGTTTCTCCGAGGCCATCTCTGCTTTTCATATTTTTTTTGGGGGGGGGGAGGTGTCGTTAGTTTGTACCCAAGGAAATCTTTCACCCAAGCTCCACAATCCACTGGATAGCATGCACTGCGTTCACGTGGCTCTAATTCTAGACTGGACATTCACAACCGTTACTTTACTGAAAGTCTTTAGTATTTGGAATGCTCTTCCAGAACACGTCGTCAGGTCTTCTTCTGTGGAAATGTTTAATTCTCGATTTGATTTTCGAATTAACACTACTAGTTAGTTACTCTCTTCATCAGCAGGAGGGATGGATCCTTTAATGGCCGTAGGACTGGCGCCTCTTTTTTTTCTATTCGATCTATTCTACGAAAGGGTTTATGTGCTGCACTGATCAGTTCAAAGTTGTAACGTCTAAGATTGCACATCTTGAGTTGCGATTATTAGATGTTGGCATTGGTATCGAATCGGAATTGGCAACAAAACTATATGCCGATACCGATAGCGTTTTTGGTCTAGCGTAGTACCGTAAATAGCTTTAAAAACTCGAATTTTCTGTAATCTTGGAACTAGACGTGATAATGGCCTGTGTTTTGTGGCATTTAAAAAAATCTGTAATTGTAGTTCCACAGGCCACAATGTTTTACCCAATATTACAAACTGGTCATTACTTATATCTTGGGGGGGGTTAATGGATTTTTCGATCTCTATGGGGGGGGCATGCATTTTTAGGATTTATTCATCTATTGATGTTATGTTTAAGGCCCCTTGCATTAGTGAGTATGGTTTATCCAGTTGACGATGTATCCTACGATACTGAGATTTTTTAAGACGTGTTTTTAATGGTGTGCCCTCTTTAAGTTACCTTATGGTAAGGTGTTAGTGGTACCTCAAGGAATCCTTTCTTACTGTTTTGCTCTATTTACTCAGCAATAAAAACACATTATTTTCTGATGTATTCGGGAGGGGGGGGTTCTGCTTTACTTGATGATTGTTTATGTCTGGGGGGGGGGGGAGGAATTGAAAACCTG